>CALYLW010001237.1:102752-269980 GCA_944989445.1 Ampullaceana balthica | reverse complement strand
TATTTATTTAGTGTTGGCCTGCATTCTAATATCGTAACACGTGTGAAGTCATGTAAAACACCATGTAACAAATAAAATATTTAAGTGGAACTTTTATTTAAAGTTGCTCGTTTTGATGTGACTTCACATTTATCTAACACCACCCCCCCCCACAAGTCACACATCGTAACAAATATGTAGACCGCTTTCCCCTAGGTGCGTGAAATCGCCGTCCCGTTGTGTGTTTATAACTGCTAAGGCACCGGTGGGCGAAAGTGAAACTTCATCTAATTTCAAAAAATGTAAATATAAACCCGACGTATATATTTTACTGATGTGTAAACGTTTGGTCTGAATCAAATGTTAATTACTTCCAAGCAATTAAAAGTTCACAATTTCGTTTGCAAAAAATTATATAACATTAGTGCATATCACTCTTGACTCAGTCGGTCTCGAATGCCGTTTGCAGCCAGAGCAGATTACGTTACTATGCTTAGTATTATGCAAATTAAGTTTGTTGTGCGTACGTACACATTCAGTAGATGCCCCCCTCAACCCTCCGTACGCATGCTTACGCAAAATGCCGTAAATGTAAGACCCCCTCCCCCTCCTTGAGTACGTAATATATGGATGGCCCCCATAAGACACAAAAATACATTTTTGGCTTACAAACATTCGGGTCAATGTTGAAGTTTTTTTTAAACAAACCATTCCTGAAGCATACACATTACTTTCTCAGAGTTTCATGGTGATCGGGTGAATGGTTTAGTCAGCTATAAAGGACAAACATACATACCTACTTTGATTTTGTTTACATATTGATGTATACTTATACATATATCATATATATATAAAACAAACAAAATGAACTAGTGAAAGGAAATTGTGTAAATGGAACTTAGTCTAAACTAGTGGTAGGACAATCCTAGCAATTCATTGAAATAGTATCCCTTATTAAGAGATCGAACTGAAGTGGCGTGCCACTTGGACAAACATCAATTCACGATGTCGTAACCGATTGTATAGCTTATGAAAATGCATAAGATAATACATTTAGATACATGTATACCCCGTTTGTGACTGTGAAAGGATCAGAAAACTCCCCGCTGTCCTGGACTCTGGCCTGCATGCCTTCATGGAATTGTTGCACCAAGACGATGAATTTCCTTGGGCAACCGTACTTGGCCATGATCTTCCACAGACCCTCTCTGCCAACAGTGTCAAAGGCCTTGGTCAGGTCGACATAGGTGGAGAACAGGTCAGAGTTCTGCTCCTGACATTTCTCCAGCAGCTGCCTGGCAGCGAACACCATGTCGATGGTTCCTCGCTCTTTTCGGAATCCACACTGACTTTCAGGCAGGAGTCCTTGGTCAAGGTGCACTGTGAGGCGGTTGAGCAGGATTCTGGCAAGGATCTTTCCTGCAATAGAAAGCAGGGATATGCCTCTGTGGTTGTCACAAGCCTGTCTACTTCCTTTTCGCTTATATAGATGTATGATGGTGGCATCTTTGAAGTCCTGCGGGATCGTCTCTTGCTGCCATATTAAGAGAAACAGCTCGTGGAGCCTTTCAGTCAGGGCTGTTCCCCCCTCCTTGTAGACCTCAGCTGGTATGGCATCAGAGCCAGGTGCTTTGCCACTGGAGATAAGATAGATTGCTTTCTGGGTCTCAAGCAAGGTTGGGGGGTCATCCAGTGCTTTGTTTGTGGGCACTTGGGGTAGACGATTGATGGCTTCGTCGTTGATTGGCGAAGGGTGATTTAGGACGTCATCGAAATGTTCGACCCATCTCTCCAAGATCTTCTCTTTGTCTGTGATGAGAGTGTTACCGTCTGCGCTGAGGAGGGGGTTTGATCCTGAGGGCGTAGGGCCATATACTTCTTTCAAGGCGTCGTAGAAGTTTTTATAGTCACGCCTGTCTGCATAGCCTTGGATCTCGTCAGCTTTGTTGCTGAGCCAATTATATTGCACGTCAGATATGGCAATAGAAAGATTTTTAATGTATAAATTTCTCTTTTATGGATAAGTGAGTTCTTACTATTAAGAAATGGTTTCATTTCATTTTAATATAGTAAATGCGTTTTTTCTTATGTGTTACATAATTTACTGGCAAAAAAAACTAATAATCAGATAACTCTAACATGCATACAACATTAAAAATCAAACAACTGTTGCAGGTAGCCGTCAATACAAACATTTAGGAAACACAAACAATCAGACAACTCTGACAGAAAGACAACCTCACAATTAGACAAATCTTATATACAAAAAAAAACTGACAAAAGGATAATATTTAAAAAGTGACAGACAACACAAAACATCAGACAACTCTAACAGAAAGACAACCCATAGAATCATACATATCCTACAAACTGACAGACAAAATAACAATAAGTCAACTCTTACAAAGTGAGGGATTAATTTAAAATGCAGACAACTCTTAAAAACTCTTAACTGGGGACGCGGTGGTCGAGTGGCAGCGCACTGGACTGTCGTACCGATGGTCTCGGGTTCGAATCCGTGTGAAGGCAAGGGTTTGTTCCCGGGGCCTAGGGCGTCCCTGAGTCACCCCGCTCCGAATGGGTACCTAACACTACATGTAGTTAGGCGGCTGGGTAATGCGTGGAACCCACAAAGCCGTGGCCTGTGATTGCTGCATCACTTGCCAACAGATCATCTGTCATGGTCTGTGGACGCAACTATCTTCTGCATAGAAGGAGCGTCTGTATAGATAAGATAAGATAAAACTAAAAGACAAAACAAACATTAGAAAATGTAACCGACAAACAACACTGACAGACATATACATTTAAAGACGGACAACAGGACAACTCTTACAAACAGACGGACAACAATAACAATCAGACAACTCTTAAAGACAGACAATCTGAACAGACAACACTAACATATCCATTGGTTTGTGACATGAAACAGACACTTGATAACAAACAGAGATAACCCCTATCACCCCTACTTTTTTATTGATAAAAATAATTGTCTTCTAATAATTTAATTGAGGCGGCTGGATAGCGAAGTCAGTAGTGTGCTGGCCTCACAAGCTGCCAATGTCTACTAAGCCCGAGAATGTTCTACTGGAAACATTAGAACCTCCTATGACCTCAAAAAAATGTTATGGAACACAACAAAAAAAATTGAGGGAAAAAATCTTTAAAAAAAACAAGTTTTTGACTATAAATCCTTTATATACCAGACATAACTAAAAGAATGTTCACTATAACACGCATACGCATCCAAAAATCAAAATTTTTAGTTATGTCACAAATATATAAGGGATTTATAGTAAAAAAATCTTATACAGTCTGCCTGCTAACTTTCAGCTCGATTGCATCAAGTGAAAAGTGTTATTAAAACATTTTTAACATAGTGCGCACTGCGAGACAGATTAACAATCAATAGCATTTACATTTACAGATCGAGAGATATATATTTAAAAAGTATCGTCAATATAATACGCAGCGCAACACTCTAGCATAAAAAGTAACATGCTATATGGACATAAATAGAGATAATTTTTAAAAAAATATTTATTTAATTACATTACATTCGATCCATTTGAAATTTTGATACACACATTCGTCATTGTTTAAAGATCAACTCACAGCACACATTTGTCATTGTTTAAAGATCAACTCACAGCACACATTCGTCATTGTTTAAAGATCAACTCACAGCGCACATTCGTCATTGTTTAAAGATCAACTCACAGCACACATTTGTCATTGTTTAAAGATCAACTCACAGCACACATTCGTCATTGTTTAAAGATCAACTCACAGCACACATTTGTCATTGTTTAAAGATCAACTCACAGCGCACATTCGTCATTGTTTAAAGATCAACTCACATCACACATTTGTCAAAGTTCAAAGATCAACTCACTGCACACATTCGTTATTGTTTAAGATCAATTCACATTGCACATTCGTCATTGTTTAAAGATCAACTGATAACACCCCTAGTCAAAAGACGGGCAATTCACGTCCTAGTAAATGTAAACTTTTAGTTTCAACTCCATTTATGTATATTGATGTAATTACCCTTTATATTATTCTAACATTAGCGTTAAAATGTATATCCATGTTTATTAATATTATATTGATAACTATCAGCGGAGTCTCGTTGTCTGACTATATCTGTGAGTATCTAACAATACAATTTACATAAGTATATTTTTTTAAACCTTACAAGCTTACATTTTCTGTGGTAGATTGTGATGCCACTCTTTGGACTCAATGTTGAGGGTTGAAAAATAATTTGAATCAACTCCTGAGCATACGGCACGTGACTAGCGCCAACCACTACACATGAGGAGCGTCACGTGACTCACACGTGAGGAGGCTGACGTACTGAGTGCCTTATACTCAGGAGGTTAACTATACAGATTATACTGTTGAAGGTAAATGTTGTATTGTATGAAGAGTGACATTATTTTAAACATCATTGTGATGAGATGTATGCAATTAGGGATATACTGCTCCATAACTGTGCATTGCATGTAATAATTATCCTAAGTCTTAAAACATATATATATATATATATATATATATATATATATATATATTACTTGAAAATGTATTATTTCTCTGTCTGAAAGTTAAAAATTGTAATGGTTATTACAATTTAATTTGCTCAAAGTATGCTTATTTAAGTAAATATAACTATTATAACATTTAACAGTATACTTTGAGGTCAACTTCATTTATATTTTTTCTTATCACTTTATTTATTCGGCGAAAACTTTGTCTTTCCAATATTACTATAAATAGTATGCGTTTTGTGTATAATTGATTCCGTGTCTCTGTATAGTTGTGAATTTCTTTGGAATGGTAGTTCAATTAAAGTGTTTTATATGCTTTTATGAGTTGATAATAAACCAGAATGATTTCCTTTCATGTTCATAATACGCGTTGATTTAAATAAAAATCTAACATGATAGAGCAGTACATGAGATCCATGCTGGGTGTAGTTTGAATATTTCTATTCAACTCTAACTACGTTTATTGTTCATATTGATATATTCATAAAGAACATATAAATTTGATAAAATAGCCGTCCACTTAAGTAGGAATCGTACCTAAAGCTCTGCCTTCTTTAATTAAAACCACGGATATTTTTAAGCTATCTACTATAGTCTTCTTACCATTGATAGCTATCTACTATAGTCTTCTTACCATTGATAGCTATCTACTATAGTCTTCTTACCATTGATAGCTATCTACTATAGTCTTCTTACCATTGATAGCTATCTACTATAGTCTTCTTACCATTGATAGCTATCTACTATAGTCTTCTTACCATTGATAGCTATCTACTATAGTCTTCTTCCCATTGATAGCTATCTACTATAGTCTTCTTACAATCTTAAATCAATATGTAGACGCATGTAAAGTTTTGGGTTTAAAAAACGTTATAAAATTTTTTTATTTTCTTATAATAAGGAAATAGTGAACATCAAAGGTGAATTTTAAACCAATGTCTACAAATAAATCTTTTAACCGATTAGAAAAATATAATAGCTTTGTATTATTTCAGAAATCATAATTACAAAACTAATGACCTTGTCTTTTTTAAATCCCTTTTATTAACTTCGCGGCCGTCTCTGTCGTCATCTCATCATCTCATCATCTCATGGGCTGGGCGGGCGGGCGGAAAAACAAGAGTCCAAAATGACCCACTTTCCGTGATCGGATCGAGCTGAAATTTGGCACACGGACCCGTCTAACCTAACAATGCATCGTATCAAAATTTCAGATCGATCGAACGTACCGTAATTAAATTAATGCATTTTTAGTTTATCCTTATATGAGGTATGTAATTCAAATTCACGGTTTGTTATTGTTTTTTCTTGCACTTCCACGTGAGTTTGAGTTGACGCCGACCGTCGTGCCGACACCCCCTCATGTCCCACCCCCATTTATTAAAGACAAGGGACATCACTCGGTGTCAGTCTGTCAATGTTTGTAGCGTTTGAAAATAATTAATACTGTTAGTTATGTCTCATATATAACTTTGTTTTTACGGGTTTGTTTTATTTCATTTCGTCTCCTTGTCGTTTTATTTTCATGTCGTTTTGTCTTCATGTCGTTTTGTCATGGAATCAAAAGCATTCACTCTCTTGTTTCTAATCTGTCTTTGTATCTCTCTCTATGCCTCACTCTCTCTCTGTGTATCTCTCTCTATGTCTCACTCTCACTCTCTCTGTCTCTCTATTCGTCTCTCTCTCTGTTTCTATCGATGTCTTTGTCTATCTGTCTCTATCTCTGTCTTTTCTCTCTGTCGCTATCTCTGTCTCTATCTCTTTCTTTGTCTCTCTTTGTCTCTCTCTCTGTCTCTCTCTCTTTCTGTGTCTCTCTCTGTCTCTCTCTCTCTCTTTTTCTCTATCTCTGTCTATCTCTGTCTCTATCTCTGTCTTTGTCTCTCTTTGTCTCTCTCTCTGTCTCTCTCTCTTTCTGTGTCTCTCTCTGTCTCTCTCTCTCTCTTTTTCTCTATCTCTGTCTATCTCTGTCTCTATCTCTGTCTTTGTCTCTCTGTCACTCTTTCTGTCTCTATCTCTGTCTTTCTCTCTCTGTCTCTATCTCTGTCTTTGTCTCTCTGTCGCTCTCTCTGTCTCTATCTCTGTCTTTGCTTCTCTGTCGTCTATCTGTCTCTACCTCTGTTTTTGTCTCTCTGTCGCTATCTCTGTCACTATCTATTTCTTTGTCTCTCTTTGTATCTCTCTTTCACTGTGTCTCTCTCTCTGTCTTTCTCTATCTTTGTCTCTCTCTCTGTATCTCTCTCTCTGTCTCACCCTCTGTCTCTCTCTCTGTCTCTCTCTCTCTTTGTCGCTCTCTCTGTATTTCACTCTCTGTCTCTATCTCTCTCTTTGTCTCTCTTTCGCTCTCTCTTTCTCTATCTCTGTCTTTGTCTCTCTGTCGCTATCTCTGTCTCTATCTCTTTCTTTGTCTCTCTGTCTCTATCTCTTTCTTTGTCTCTCTTTCTCTCTCTCTCTGTCTCACTCTCTCTCCGTCTATCTCTCTCTATGTCTCATTCTCTCTCTCTATGTCTCTCTATTTGTCTCCTTCTCCGTCTCTCTCTCTTTGTTTCTCTCTCTCTGTCTCTCTCTGTTTCTATCACTGTCTTTGTCTCTCTGTCGCTCTCTCTGTCTATCTCTCTCTCTTTCTCTCTGTCTCTTTCTTTGTCTCCCTCTCTGTCTCTCTCTTTATCTCTCTCTCTGTCTCTCTCTGTCTCTATCTCTGTTTTTGTCTCCCTGTCTCTCTCTCTGTGTCTATCTCTCTCTTTGTCTCTCTCTTTGTCTCTCTCTGTCTCTCTCTGTCTCTCTCTGTCTATATCCCTGTCTTTGTCTCTCTGTCGCGCTCTCTGTCTCTATCTCTGTCTTTGTCTCTCTGTCTCTCTCTCTGTCTATCTCTCTCTTTGTCTCTCTCTGTCTCTTTCTCTCTGTCTCTCTCTGTCTATATCTCTGTCTTTGTCTCTCTGTCGCTCTCTCTGTCTCTCTCTCTCTATGTCTCTCTCTCTCTCTCTCTGTCTCTCTCTATTTGTATCTCTCTCTGTCTCTCTCTGTCTATATCTCTGTCTTTGTCTCTTTGTCTCTCTCTCTGTCTTGATCTCGGTCTTTGTCTCTCTGTCACTCTCTCTGTCTTTCTCTCTCTGTCTCTCTCGCTCTCTGTCTCTCTCGCTCTCTCTCTCTGTCACTCTCTTTTTGTCTCTATCTCTGTCTCTCTCTCTGTGTCTCTCTCTCTCTGTCTCTATCTGTCTCTATCTCTGTCTTTTTGTCCCTGTCGCTCTCTCTATCTCTATCTCTGTCTCTCTCTCTTTGTCTCTCTCTCTCTGTCTCTATCTACGTCGCTCTCTCTCTGTCTCTCTCTCCTTGTCTCTCTTTCTTTGTCTCTCTATCTCTCTGTCTCTCTCTCTGTCTTTGTCTCTCTCTCTCTGTCTCTCTCTGTCTTTGTCTCTCTCTCTGTCTCTCTCTGTCTCTCTCTCTTTGTCTTTCTCTCTTTGTCTCTCTCTCTTTGTCTCTCTCTGTCTCTATCTCTGTCTTTGTCTCTCTGTCGCTCTCTATGTCTCTCTCTCTGTGTCTCTCTCTCTCTTTGTCTCTCTCTCTTTGTCTCTCTCTCTTTGTCTCTCTCTATCTCTATCTCTGTCTTTGTCTCTCTGTCGCTCTCTCTGTCTCTCTCTCTCTGTCTTGATCTCGGTCTTTGTCTCTCTGTCGCTCTCTCTGTCTTTCTCTCTCTGTCTCTCTCGCTCTCTGTCTCTCTCTCTCTCTGTCTGTCACTCTCTCTGTCGCTCTCTGTCTCTATCTCTGTCTTTTTGTCTCTGTCGCTCTCTCTATCTCTATCTCTGTCTGTCTCATTTTGTCTCTCTCTCTGTCTATCTACGTCTCTCTCTCTGTCTCTCTCTCCTTGTCTCTCTTTCTTTGTCACTCTCTCTCTCTGTCTCTCTCTGTCTCTCTCTGTCTTTGTCTCTCTGTCTCTCTCTGTCTTTGTCTCTCTGTCTCTCTCTGTCTCTCTCTGTCTTTGTCTCTCTGTCTCTCTCTGTCTTTGTCTCTCTGTCTCTCTCTGTCTTTGTCTCTCTGTCGCTCTCTGTCTTTGTCTCTCTGTCTCTCTCTGTCTCTCTCTGTCTTTGTCTCTCTGTCGCTCTCTGTCTTTGTCTCTCTGTCTCTCTCTGTCTTTGTCTCTCTGTCTCTCTCTGTCTTTGTCTCTCTGTCTCTCTCTGTCTTTGTCTCTCTGTCTCTCTCTGTCTTTGTCTCTCTGTCTCTCTCTGTCTTTGTCTCTCTGTCGCTCTCTGTCTTTGTCTCTCTGTCTCTCTCTGTCTTTGTCTCTCTGTCTCTCTCTGTCTTTGTCTCTCTGTCTCTCTCTGTCTTTGTCTCTCTGTCGCTCTCTGTCTTTGTCTCTCTGTCTCTCTCTGTCTTTGTCTCTCTGTCTCTCTCTGTCTTTGTCTCTCTGTCTCTCTCTGTCTTTGTCTCTCTGTCGCTCTCTGTCTTTGTCTCTCTGTCTCTCTCTGTCTTTGTCTCTCTGTCTCTCTCTGTCTTTGTCTCTCTGTCGCTCTCTGTCTTTGTCTCTCTATCTCTCTCTGTCTTTGTCTCTCTGTCGCTCTCTGTCTTTGTCTCTCTGTCTCTCTCTGTCTTTGTCTCTCTGTCTCTCTCTGTCTTTGTCTCTCTGTCGCTCTCTGTCTTTGTCTCTCTGTCTCTCTCTGTCTTTGTCTCTCTGTCTCTCTCTGTCTTTGTCTCTCTGTCTCTCTCTGTCTTTGTCTCTCTGTCTCTCTCTGTCTTTGTCTCTCTGTCGCTCTCTGTCTTTGTCTCTCTATCTCTCTCTTTCTGTAAATTGTGTATTTGAAGAGATAAACTTGATCATTCCTTTACATTATAAAACTGATTTATTATTTTTTTCAACTAACGTCTTTTCATTCAACAAAGGTCAAGGTTATTAAGTCAATGAAAATTTTTAAAAAATATATATTTATTAAAAAATATTCGCACTGATTTAATAACATAACGGAATAAAATAAAGCTATATCTCACAGTTGTCTAAACCTTTTCGCCAGGATCAAAGAAATAAAAATGATACAAAGTCATATTGCAATGACAGCTTTAACTAATATGTAAGGAGAATTTTAAAAAAATAAATAATTTTTTTTTAAATAAAACTCCAAAATTTGTGAACTCAATGGGAGGAGGGGGAGGAACCAACTTAAGGTCACAAACAATACAACAGAGATCTGAGGACAGGAACCGACTTAAGGTCACAAATAATACAAAAGTGATCTGAGGATTGGAACCGACTTAAGGTCACAAATAATACAAAAGTGATCTGAAGACAGGAACCGACTTAAGGTCACAAATAATACAAAAGTGATCTGTGGACAGGAACCGACTTAAAGTCACAAATAATACAAAAGTGATCTGAGGACAGGAACCGACTTATGGTCACAAATAATACAAAAGTGATCTGAGGAGAGCTCTTCAGTTATAGGTGCAGATTTAGCAAAGCAATCGTCAATAGGCAATACCGAAAGTGTCATTGATCAGGTGTCTTTTGATTTATAGCAAAAATAGAACCAATGCAATATTTTGAGGTATAACAAAAGTAGCTCATGCTAAGCCTGAATCCATAATGATAATACTGACATGGAAATAAAAACACTTAGAAAATAAGGATATGATTATTATTAGACCTTTTTATTATATATTTAATTGCTTAAACGGGTTACAATAATGGTACGCTAAAATTTCTTAGGCTTAATAATTATATATTTTTTAATCAATATACATAATTCCCGTCTGTGTGGTTATAATGTAGGTGGATTTACGAATGGACGTAAGGCTGTTAGGTGGCGCTGCGATCGATTTTATTTTATAGTGCTGCACCAAACATAACACTTTTCGAACGTTCCGCAAATTGTTCAATATGATAATAAATGAATCAAATAAAAATAAATAAAAGAAATGAAAGGTCTGTATTACGTTATTTTTTAATCTGATTGTATTTATTTTGAAAACTTCTGTCATTTTTGACGAGTGATACACTATTAATATAATAATTGCCAATAATTATAAATATTGAAAACATAGCTAAAAACCACACAAGTAATGACGTCATTTACACATAAATAGTCATATTTTTTAAAAAAAAGAAAAAAGAATTCCAATTTTATTAATTTTTCAATTAACGTTAATATATTGTTTTAAATCATTTATAAACCGTTATTAATCGTTAACATCTGCTATCTTAGTTTCTGTAGTTTAAATTTTGAATCTGTGGTTTGTGTTCTTGTGTTTTTTCTTTTCTTTTTAGATATCATATTTAGAAATTTCAGATAAATGTCGCACTATTCTTTTTTGTTAAAAATGACAATGTGAATTTTTTCCCCCTAGCGATGCACCACAAAGCACCGCTAATGTTGTATTTACGATGAAATTCAAAATGTGTTTTTTTTTAAGGTAGCGTGTATCGTCTCGCCTGGTTTGTGTAAGAAATCGTGTTTCTGAAAATTAAAGAGCTACAAGTATGTCGAAATAGTTCGAATGCACAGAAGAGCGCCGCCACAATCTTTATTTAAATTTAATTAATTTTTGTTGTTATTTTTGGCCTGTTTTAAAAGTAATTTTATCACTAATTTTATAAATAATTCTATTGCTGAATCATTACCATTGAAATAAAAACTAGATTATGCGCCGGATTGCTTCATTTTAGCCCCTGCGCTCGTGCCTGCGGCCCTCGCCTACTTGTTTAATGCCGGTGTTGCACTAGTCTAATAAGTAATTATTATTATTAATTATATTAATTGATTAAATATTAATTATGTTTTAAAAAATGTAAAGTAAAGAGAAAAAAAAACGCCCCAACTAAAAATCGAACCCCAGACCTCTAATTCAGAAGACGGTCGCTAGTTTGGCCAATGAAGCTGACAAAATCGTTCTTTTAAAAATTATAATGAAAAGGCTATAATTATATCGCTAACTCTTTTAATTTTAAGAAACATGGTTTCTTACTCTTCAATTTTAAGAAACAAGATATTACAAAGCATACGAGATTTTACACACTACCTTTTTTTAAAACAAACTTTGGATAATTCATTGACTAGAAATTTGTTTAACCAAAAAATGTTAATTTATTTATAATGTACAATTCGATGCCTTTTAATATTAAAGACTTGTATTAATTAGTTTCTAATATGGACCAAACGTAAAAACAGTGTATAGAAACATAGCATTCGAAGGACAAACTAAATTTAAAATTGTTAATTATAACGAATGTAAAATAACTATACAACTTTTATATGTACTTTTACATATGCTTACCTGACTGTTTAAGTAAGCTAAACTCTCGCATTACATATTCTCCGATAGGAAACCAGTCTATTTTATTCAAGTGCTATTTAACTTGATATCGATCCCTATAAATAAGGATACAATGTCAATGAATAGTTAGGAGAATCCTACCACATATTAAGTCCAATTTCAACAAGCTCATTCCGCTGGTGTATGTCATAAATCTTAAAAATTACAACTTATAGTTCACATTATATATTGTATAAAAAACATGCATTTATTGTCTGCAAGAGTGGATACTTGATATGTTACATAAAATGGTTATACGGCAGCTTGAAATGACGCCACTAAACAACGCAATAGTCACCTAAATTGTTTTCGTAAGCGAAAACAATAATAAAAAACAATAACTAATGGCAGTTTGATTAAATATAAAAAAATTAAAATATTAGCTGTGTTACGTTGTCAGGGTATGAGAATCACTGCGAATGATTGTTGTGAGATTGTTGTGAGCCAGTGTGTGAGTCGGCTCAAGGCGTGCGTGACAAGAGTTCACTTGTGAATAATGATGTTAATTGTATTCACCCGGTATGCAAGTTAGAGAGCCGTGTCGTGGATAAATAGTGTGTGTGAGACAGAGAGACGTAGGAAGACGGACGAGTGCAGAGGTCCATAGTCCTTGTTAGGGCTAGAGATTAGTATAGAGCGTTGGCTCTGTTATAGCTGGTGACACATCGAGGTGGCTCGAGTGTCCCAGCGTATTAGGGACAGAGGGTCCATGTATGCACTTAAAGTGAGTGGACATTGTTGAATGGAGTACGTCATGTACCTGAATCAGATGCTGTACATATATTGAGGAATAATAAAGGCTTGACGTATACGTGAACAAGAGTCGAGACTTAGTCTTCTTTTATCCAGAACCCAGAACGCAACAGTGGGGTCACGTCCGAGGATTTTCTGGAGGCTCTTGTGGATGGTACGTCAAGTCACAGCATCGAAGTGAGACAGCGTCGACGGTCTTTTCAACGAGACATCCAGTGTCCAGGCCGTCGGATAGTTGGTGTCCAGAGTCCTGAGTGTGTCGGTCAATGATTGCCCGACAAAAAGTTATCCACCTTATCGTTCGCCTGAGTGTGACAGTGAACGACTGCCAGACAACAAGGCATCCGCCTTACCGATCGAGTCCAGAGTCCCGAGGAGTGTGCCGGTGAACGGCTGTCCCGACAACAAGGCATCCGCCTTACCGATCGTGCCCAGAGTCCCGAGGAGTGTGCCGGTGAACGGCTGTCCCGACAACAAGGCATCTGCCTCATCGTCGTGTCCAGAGACCGGAGTGTGTCAGTGAACGATTATCCGACAACAAGGCATCCGCCTCATCGTTGTGTCCAGAGACCGGAGTGTGTTCGTGAGAACTATTGCTGGACAATATTAATGGTGCTACCAGGAGAACTTTGTTAAGTTAGCATTCTAAGGACACCTAATTTGTGTATGTAATTCCGTAAATCCAGGCAAGTAATCATTTACAATTACTTAACTATTTTTTCTTCCTTTCATGTACTTCAATTGTAAGGTAAAATGGAATTTAGAGATACACAGGAATTTAGGTTTAAGATTATAGATACCCTAAGAAGCTGGGGCAAAAAACTAGGATTGGAGGGGGAGGAACTGAATATATTTGTAAGATATAAGTTTGCAGAACATAATCGGGAAGAAAAATTAGAGGAACAGAGACAGTGGCAGGAAGAATGTAAAGAAAAAAGGAGAAAACACGAAGATAAAGTGAGACAGTTGCAGGTAGAAGATGAAGAGAAACAGAGAAAACATGAAGAGAGAATGAGAAAATTGCGGGCAGAACGACAAAGAAGGTCTAGGGACAATAGTGAAGACTGTGACAGTGACAAAAGTTATATAATTCAGGAGCCGCATGGGAATACAATATTAAGTTTGACTAAAAGTAGAATAGAACCCAGGGTGCTTAAAAACAGGGAGCCCGAAAATCAAAAACTAATAGACGAATTAAATTACGACAGGGAAGAAAGTAATAAACTCATTAGTGAGTTGAGAAATAATCTGGCAATTAAAGAGAACGAATTAAAGGAACACAGAGAGACAGCAGGTAAACTTGAGTCAAAATTGAGCAATGTTGAAACTAGACTAACGGATCTCGAAAAATTTGACATCAAACACAGATTAAAAATAGAGGAAACTGAAGTGGAATCAATGAACTTAAGAATGAGAATTGCCGAAATGGACAAACTACTGGCTCAAAAGGATGAAGAAAAATCCAGCTGGCTTAAAATAACTAAGGACAAAGATAGAAAGGTAACAGAGCTGAAGAAGTCTGAAGCTGAAAAAAGTGAATTATTGGAAAAATTACAGAGGGAGCTAAAAGGAAAAGAGATAGAAATGAATAGAAACCTAATCAGTACACAAAACAACATAGCAGATCTGAGTAAGGCCTTAACCGAAATGGGAGAATCATTAGAAGAATGGAAGAGAGAGAACAAAATAAAACTGAATGAAGTTGAAGTTGAGTCCATGACCTGGAAAATGAAAAGTATCGAGATGGACAACGTATACGCTAGCCTAATAAAAATAATCAGGGGTAAAGATGAAAAACTAGCAGAGATGAAATTAAACTTAATCATTGCAAACCAAAATATAACAGGACTGAATAAGACGGTGGCTGATAAAGATGAATGTTTGCAGAAATTACAGTGGAAGCTAAAAGAAATTAAAGACACACTAACTCAAAAAGTAGAGGAGAATAATGAGTTAACGCTGACTATAGCACATAACAAAGAAGACATAAAGGACTTATGGCGAATCATTGTTGAAAAGGAAGAGAAAAGGACTGAATTAACTCAAAGATTAAATGGAAATGATACGGACATGACAGTGAATGTACAGAGAACGTCCAAGATGCTTGGGACAATTGTTGAAAAACCTCACGAAAAGTGGATCAAAGAAGTACAATTTCGAAAGAGGGAAAATTTAGTTGAAAATATGAACAAGAAAAAAAGTAGTGACCCAGATATGCAAGATGGGGTGAA
This sequence comes from Ampullaceana balthica, assembly GCA_944989445.1. NCBI lineage: Eukaryota > Metazoa > Mollusca > Gastropoda > Lymnaeidae > Ampullaceana > Ampullaceana balthica. Next base: position 255,165 of record CALYLW010001237.1, on the reverse strand, counting down.
GGTCACTGAACACACCGTGGTCACAGTAGTAACATTAACCTCGGAGGCAAAATGTGTTGAGGAAGATAATGATGGAAAAATTGATTGTACTACTGAATTCCTAGAAGATAGCAAACCTATTGAGGGAAATAAGGAAAACAAGGATGGGAAAATGGGGTGTACTACTGAGTTAATAGCAGATAGCACATCTAAGGATGAAAACAAGCAACTTAAGAAAAAACCCTACAGTGGAGCCACACAACAATATGACGTGGGCTCAGCTAAATACTGTTGTGAGTTGCTAAACAAAGGTGGCCCGTATGACCTCCAAAGACACAGCAGGGCAAACACGGAGCTACACAGAGACACAGTGCGGTCAAGACCAACCAGAATTAATAAGACAATGACCGACAAATACTCACTGGACAGGTTTACAGCCGGTCCGTTAAGAGTAATGTTTTTGCTGATAGTTGGAGTCCTGGGGAGAACAGTGAGTCGTTGGGGCGAAAGTGGCGCGTTCGCAGGTGTATTCATAGACACAAGGGGGACCGTGAGGGGTCAAGAAGGAAAATTCAAAGGTCAGGGTTATTATGACACTAGTGGCGGTATAGTTATACCCACGTGGGAATTGCCGCGTAGGCATGACTTAGAACACATCAGCCTGTATAACGGAAACCAGGGTCGTTTGTTATTTAGGATTGGGGACAAACGTAATATCCCACCCCCAAATACAATGGCTATGATTTTTTTTTCAATGTTATGAAATGTTTGGCCTGTGTATTGATGTATATGAATATGATGATATTTGTTATGATGATATTTGTTATGATGATATTTGTTATGATGATATTTGTTATGATGATATTTGTTATGATGATATTTGTTATGATGATATTTGTTATGATGATATTTGTTATGATGATATTTGTTATGATGATATTTGTTATGATGATATTTGTTATGATATTTGTTATGATGATATTTGTTATGATATTTGTTATGATGATATTTGTTATGATGATATTTGTTATGATGATATTTGTTATGATGATATTTGTTATGATGATATTTGTTATGATGATATTTGTTATGATGATATTTGTTATGATGATATTTGTTATGATGATATTTGTTATGTTGATATTTGTTATGATGATATTTGTTATGATGATATTTGTTATGATGATATTTGTTATGATGATATTTGTTATGATGATATTTGTTATGATGATATTTGTTATGATGATATTTGTTATGATGATATTTGTTATGATGATATTTGTTATGATGATATTTGTTATGATGATATTTGTTATGATGATATTTGTTATGATGATATTTGTTATGATGATATTTGTTATGATGATATTTGTTATGATGATATTTGTTATGATGATATTTGTTATGATGGTATTTGTTATGATGGTATTTGTTATGATGGTATTTGTTATGATGGTATTTGTTATGATGGTATTTGTTATGATGATATTTGTTATGATGATATTTGTTATGATGATATTTGTTATGATGATATGTGTTATGATGATATTTGTTATGATGATATTTGTTATGATGATATTTGTTATGATGATATTTGTTATGATGATATTTGTTATGATGATATTTGTTATGATGATATTTGTTATGATGATATTTGTTATGATGATATTTGTTATGATGATATTTGTTATGATGATATTTGTTATGATGATATTTGTTATGATGATATTTGTTATGATGATATTTGTTATGATGATATTTGTTATGATGATATTTGTTATGATGATATTTGTTATGATGATATTTGTTATGATGATATTTGTTATGATGATATTTGTTATGATGATATTTGTTATGATGATATTTGTTATGATGATATTTGTTATGATGATATTTGTTATGATGATATTTGTTATGATGAAATTTGTTATGATGAAATTTGTTATGATGAAATTTGTTATGATGAAATTTGTTATGATGAAATTTGTTATGATGAAATTTGTTATGATGAAATTTGTTATGATGATATTTGTTATGATGATATTTGTTATGATGATATTTGTTATGATGATATTTGTTATGATGATATTTGTTATGATGATATTTGTTATGATGATATTTGTTATGATGATATTTGTTATGATGATATTTGTTATGATGATATTTGTTATGATGATATTTGTTATGATGATGTTTGTTATGATGATGTTTGTTATGATGATGTTTGTTATGATGATGTTTGTTATGATGATGTTTGTTATGATGATGTTTGTTATGATGATGTTTGTTATGATGATGTTTGTTATGATGATGTTTGTTATGATGATGTTTGTTATGATGATGTTTGTTATGATGATGTTTGTTATGATGATGTTTGTTATGATGATGTTTGTTATGATGATGTTTGTTATGATGATATTTGTTATGATGATATTTGTTATGATGATATTTGTTATGATGATATTTGTTATGATGATATTTGTTATGATGATATTTGTTATGATGATATTTGTTATGATGATATTTGTTATGATGATATTTGTTATGATGATATTTGTTATGATGATGATGTGGGTTGTGTTAACTCTGATAAATGTTGAATTGTGAGGTTGAACTTGTGCGGTCTGGGTGACCTCATGCCATTTTTTACTATGTATTGATCAGATAACCTTGTTGCCAGTAGTATACTGGGTAATTTTTTCGGACGAGTTTCGAGGTTCATGGCCATTGGGTTAATGATGTAATAAATGTTCGCCCATGGAGACCTCATGGCAATTCTTATTTTTTGATGATATGTTCTGTTGAAGATAACGTCATCAGTTTGATGATGAAGGGAATTTTGTTGATAGTTATTAGGAATATTGTTCATGATTATGATATTGATTATGCATTGACTATTTATGATGATGAAGATGCTTTGAGAATTTTTGTGATGAATATTATGATGAATTATGTTGATTACGACTACTATATGCACATGATTGTTATATAATTGATTGTAATGGGTTAAATACAATCAGGCTGAAATGTCTATAGTTTGGATAAGTAGTTATCCCTATAACATTATCTCATGCTGGAGGTAATCCTGGAATAAATATCTTAAGGAATTTATATGAGGAACCAGTAGAGTCAGTTGGTAAATAGAAAACAATCTAGCGTAAAAATGGTCAATTGTTGGGTAATAAATATGTTGTAGTGCTATGACCAGGAGGATGTCGAAGGTTGTTCTATGAGATTAAAGATAATGATAACGTACGAGTAGTAGGTTGGTGAAGTCAGACCTGTATGGCATGGGAGATAGGCTCCCTCTGTTATATAATTAACTACGTCCTGTGCGGCAGGAGTGATGGGCAGTTTTTGTTTATCAATTAACCAAGTTCCTGTGTGGCAGGAGCGATGGGCTGTATTTATATACATAGATTTAGAATTGTGCCTATGGAGGGATAAGAGAGCTTAATAACACAGGTGTTATTAAAAAAAAGTAATTAAGTGAGCAGTGATTGCTCCGTAATATGCCACATGATGTGGACACGTTCTTATGTGCTAGAAAGTTTCTTGTGTCGTTTTTTCCAAGATTGTAAATTGTGTATTTATATATAGATTAATTATTATTGATAATGAGATGCATTAAGACTTCACATGTATATATTATTTTTTATTGCATTGATGTATATATAGAATATGTAATCCATGTGTGGTAGTAGGACGGCTGTCCTTCTCGAATGACTTTGCGGGTTATTGGAGTCGTATACAAGTACGACCAAATTGATTTCTTTTCCTCTGTGTTGTATATACTAAATTATTTTTAAAGATATTAATTCATGATGTATTATATTAATGTATTTATAATGTGCAGTGATTCCATGCCCTGTCTTTGTTGTATTGTGAGATTCTACTCGTAAGTAGAATCTAACGGAAGAGGGGGGATATGTCAGGGTATGAGAATCACTGCGAATGATTGTTGTGAGATTGTTGTGAGCCAGTGTGTGAGTCGGCTCAAGGCGTGCGTGACAAGAGTTCACTTGTGAATAATGATGTTAATTGTATTCACCCGGTATGCAAGTTAGAGAGCCGTGTCGTGGATAAATAGTGTGTGTGAGACAGAGAGAGGTAGGAAGACAGACCAGTGCAGAGGTCCATAGTCCTTGTTAGGGCTAGACATTTTAGTATAGAGCGTTGGCTCTGTTATGGCTGGTGACACATCGAGGTGGCTCGAGTGTCCCAGCGTATTAGGGACAGAGGGTCCATGTATGCACTTAAAGTGAGTGGACATTGTTGAATGGAGGACGTCATGTACCTGAATCAGTGCTGTACATATATTAAGGAATAATAAAGGCTTGACGTATACGTGAACAAGAGTCGAGACTTAGTCTTCTTTTATCCAGAACCCAGAACGCAACATACGTCCAGGGATAAATAAATCAATAAGAAAAAGAAGACAAGAGTCGTACAGAGCTTTATTAGAACTAAGAGAACAGTGGACGGAGAGAGGTGCACTAACAATTAGTTACATTTGAGAATCAACTTATTTAAAAATATTCTGAAGCTCTCAACAGAGTGTATGAGTGTTCTGATCTCACTGATGTGTTAAAACCATACAGCGTCACTCTAACATTTTGACTTATGAAAACGAAGCTCGTCGAGAGTAGGAATCCATATCGGAGATTGTGATGTAATATACCGGTACTATAATATTATCTATATATATATATAATTCTCTTCGTGGGACCATGCGAGAAACTACGAAGCAAGTATGTGGAACCGAGCATGGCGAATGACCCTCGCTAGGGTCGACCAATGTATCGAGACCAACAATGGTCCTTGCGTTTCACTTGCATTGTTACTTCTCAGAATAACGTGAGATTCGTAGTGTACTAGTTATCACGTCCACCTTATACAGGGAAGGCCCTGGATTTAAGCCCAAGAGAAAACATTTTTTTAAAATTTTTTTAACAATGTCTGTTTGTGCCCGTTCTTTTACCCCTTTATTGTGAACACTAGCTGACCCGCGGCGTAGCATACACCGCTAATGATTTAGTGACGGGTGAAGTCTTCCTGAAAGACACAGTTGTCAAAATGGGGTGGGTTTGGGCAAACGACTGTGTGTGAATTAAAAGAAAGAAATCTGGAGAGACCCGCGACGTAGCAAAATCTAATACAACCCTCAGATGGACGTAGTTATAAAAACTTTTTTTCTATTCCGTATGCAACAAAAAACACATACAAATTCTCGTTTTCTCCGTCCGGGGTATGGAATTGGAATGGGTTACCTTATCAAACAAGGAAAACCAAAACTCTATCAACATTTAAAACTCTATCAACATTTAAAATTCAATCAACATTTAAAACTCTATCAACATTTAAAACTCTATCAACATCTAAAACTCTATCAACATTTAAAACTCAAATAAAAATACAAGACTAGACAGAAAGAGGGATAACAGTAGGGCTCAATAATATTCTGAATAAAAGGAGCGTCTGTAATAGATATAATAAGAATAATGCCAAGAAGGCTGATAAGATTGCAAAATAAGATTTTAGGGAAGACGACATAAGTGATGAATAAATGCAGATGTAACTATAGTTTACAAATAGTTACTTACAACTTACAAATTAATACATTATCGGCCGTTCATAAATGACGACACTCATCTTAAAGGGTGGTGGAAGGGGGTCACACTTTAGTGAAATGTGTGACAAGAGGGAGGGAGGTGTTTAAGAACCGTGACGTCACAAAAAATGCAAAACTTTGAACGAAAGCTTCACTTAAATATCTCATTTCATACAATAAATTTATTTAATGACGTTTTAAATGGCTCCACGCGAGTTACGATATTAGAATGTAGTCTTACACTTAATACATACCTAAATAACAAAAAAAATTGTTTTGAAACATGCCAATTTGTAAGTAGGAAATATGGCGCTTTTTTTTTGGGGGGGGGGCGGAGAAGGTTTGTGACTTCATATTTGTTATTTTTAGCGAGTCTAGGCTTTTTCATTCGGATCTAGGGTTTTTTTTGACATGTTGGCTAGGTATTTCCCAAAATTGTCACTGGCAGCACTGGATTGCATGTACACGTTATCTCTATATGATGGTACATGGCTGTAAATTTTGTTTCTTAACATTGGGGTAATCTCGTCAACGTCCTCTCCGTTGTTCTCAGTGACGTAAAAGTATTCATACAATCTCCTCAATAATACGTTCAGTACATGAAAACTTCAGGTGTATATGGTGGTGAGGCAGACACTATTGCGATTGTCGAAATACTTCCCGCCAGTATCATCATTTACTTCCGAGAATGTCCTCATACCTCAATCTGAGTTTACAGCCCCGGTCAACATCTGTCTATATAACTGATGTTTAGCGATCCTTCCGCTCAGGGTCATTACGAAGTTTCATCGCCTCTCACACGTGATGACTTTCTGGTGTCATCTATTAAATGGCACTCAGTTACTACAGGTCTGGCTGCAGGTTATGTTAGTAGATAATTACTACAACATGACATGAAACACGTTATTTCTATTATAGAGCAAACATGTTTAAATCTAATGTACACTATCACACAGATTCAACGATATTTTATTATTAGAAAACAATATTTTATGAAACAAACTGATAAGTATTTCCAAAAAATTCTTATGGAATCGATAACAATGAGTCCATACAGACGATCACTTACCTTTTAAAATATCTCAGATATTGAGGACCTTCAAGGCAATGTTCCCATTAAGCTACGTGGCAGCGTGGTCGCGCAGATACTTGACCTACGCCGCGCAGCAGTTTAGATTACCGCGCACATGAGCTTTTTTACTTTGCACACGGAACAACGGACCTTAGAGGGAACATTGCTTCAAGGTTTTTAATACATGGCCGCCAGTGTTTAATCTTGTTTTGTTGACTATGTACATTCCAAACACCGACATAGAACAAAACATTGTTGGCACAGTGTCAGGGGTATGAGAATCACTGTGAGTGAATGCTTGGTGACTGGAGTGGACACTAGTTCTGAATATAATGTTTTAGTGAACTGTTGGTCATATGGGTGTGTGTCCAGAGGACACGCCAGGGTCAGTTGAGACGAGTTGCCAGAGAGTTGTGCAGTCAGACCGGTTGGGGTAGACCAAGGAGTTGCAGAGAGAGACAAGAGTTGTAGCGTGTCGCCCAAGAGTTGTAGCGTGTCGCCCAAGAGTTAGAGGGTTTTGGTATATATGGAGTTGTGAGGTCGATACTCGGGCATGGGCCCAGGATCTGTGGCGTCGGACCGAGGGCCATGCTTGTGAAAAAACTATATAGTCGAGTTGTGTGTACATCCAGTTGATTATAAAGATATAATTGCTGTCCAGGCAGGACAGGCAGTTGTGTACAGTGTAATAAACAGTTGAAGCATATATCATTGTGTCCTTTATTAGTGTCTTGTATGCAAGCGAAGAGCAATGCAACAATCCTATAACATCGAGACCTAACAGTTATTTTTCCTACAAAAACGTAAGATCGCTGTTGGTGACCAAAAACGTAAGATTGCTGTTGGTGACCAAAAACGTAAGATCGCTTTTGGTGACCAAAAACGTAAGATCGCTGTTGGTGACCAATAATGTAAGATCGCGTTTGATGACCAAACTCCAGTTGCGGACTTGTACAAAATAGAACAATTTTTTTCATGCACCAGCTTTTATAACTTTTTGTCAATGAAAGCTGATTGAACATTCTCTAATTTCATTTGGTTTCAGTCAACAGTGCTAGTCCACTTCTGCCCCAAGGTATAACATGGAGAAGTTTCTCTCACATACTCCGACCTTAATAAAGTAAGGGAAGGGTGGGGTTTTACCATGTTTTATTATCTCCTTTGTTTTCATTTTAGTGGTCACAGAGCAGGAAATTTAACACGAGGCTTAAGGGGGTCCTGTAATTTTCGTCATTGGTGATATGGGTTATCTCTGTCTGTTACTACTCAATGTGGGTTATCTCTGTCTGTTATCACTCATTATGGGTTATTTCTGTCTGTTATCACTCATTATGGGCTATTTCTGTCTGTTATCACTCATTATGGGTTATTTCTGTCTGTTATCACAGGTGATATGGGTTATCTCTGTCTGTTATTACATGTGATATAGGTTATCTCTGTCTGTTATCACAGGTGATATGGGTTATCTCTGTCTGTTATCACAGGTGATATGGGTTATCTTTGTCTGTTATTACAGGTGATATGGGTTATCTCTGTCTGTTATTACAGGTGATATGGGTTATCTCTGTCTGTTATTACAGGGGATATGGGTTATCTCTGTCTGTTATTACAGGTGATATGGGTTATCTCTGTCTGTTATTACAGGTGATATGGGTTATCTCTGTCTGTTATTACAGGTGATATGGGTTATCTCTGTCTGTTATCACAGGTGATATGTGTTATCTCTGTCTGTTATTACAGGTGATATGTGTTATCTCTGTCTGTTATCACAGGTGATATGTGTTATCTCTGTCTGTTATCACAGCTGATATGGGTTATCTCTGTCTGTTATCACAGGTGATATGTGTTATCTCTGTCTGTTATCACAGCTGATATGGGTTATCTCTGTCTGTTATCACAGGTGATATGTGTTATCTCTGTCTGTTATCACAGATGATATGTGTTATCTCTGTCTGTTATCACAGCTGATATGGGTTATCTCTGTTTGTTATCACAGGTGATATGGGTTATCTCTGTTATCAATTCCCGCTTTCATGTCTGAAACTAATGTATATGTTAGTGTTGTCTGTCCTAAATATCTATTTATAAGAGTTGTATGTACTTAAAACCTATCTGTTTTTAAGTTGTGTCTGTCTGTTACATTTGTTAATGTTATTGTGGTCTGTCAGTTTGCAAGATATGTTGGGGTTGTTTGTATTTAAGTTTGTTTTTGTTTTATGTCTATACGTTTTTTCTTATTGTTAAGGTTGCTTTATGTCAGAGATTTCTTATTTTTTGTATTCTCTTATTAGTAGAGATGTTTGCATTGTCTGTGTGTAAAAGTTGTCTGTTTGCTAGTATTGACTGTCTGTCTGTAAGAGTTGCTTCGTAGAAGTGTTGTCTTTCAGTTTGTTAGAGTTTCCTGATTCTTAGTGTTGTATTTTAGTTTGATAGTGTTGTTTGATTGCTATGTTGTTTAGCCAGTACATTCAATAAGACATTTGAAAGAATTCCATACAACATATTTAAATGGAAATGAAATCTTTGACGCAAGTTTGAACTCACATAAAACACATAAGGGACAATTTACAAATTAAAATATGATCTTTTGTAATATCTGACTTGCAATGTATTTTTCATGCACGCCGCACTAAAAAGCACCGCTATTTACTTACCTAATATGAGATTTTAATTGAGACAACTTAAGCGGCAGTATTAATGAGAAGAACGTAATATTAATTTCTTTAATTTTGTTTTAATTGCAATCTATAAGTCCATACGACATAATATTACTTAGTTGCATTGCATACACTTTGTATTGCAGGTACATAACTATCATGTATAGAATTATTTTTATTTAAAGTAAAAATACATTTTTAGAAAACTTGTTTCCTAAAACTAAGACAACTATAAATATAATGCATTCATGCATTCCTTTGCCTAATTGATGAAGAGCAAATAGCCGAATCTCCATTATAATTCTGTTATTTTTCTAAGTGGCAAGCCACTTGTCTTCGATCCCTCAAATAAGGGACAACAATTTCAATGAATTTCTAGCTTTCTCTTACCACCATTATAGACGGAGCTGGATTGAAACAATTGCTTGTGGCCAGTTCATTTTGATCCTTTATGGCTTAGCATAGTGATGGGCGCTGCAGCAATCCATGGGGTGCGGTGACGCAGTTTACATACCGGGGGGGGGGTTGCGGAAAATAACTTTACAGAGGTGATGATAGCACCAAATAAAGAGGAAAGTATTTATAAAATTAGATTTATGTATTTGCGAAGCTATAAAGCCTTCCAAGATACAAGAACGTTTGACTAAAATGTATGGCAATAAAAAAGAAAAAGGATGTATCCTCTTTTGGAACTCTAAAAGATAAAAAAAAATAAACAACTGACCTTGACAACATTCTTTTCAACCGCAACACACAAGATGGCAATTGCTTGCTGGCTTCATACGATATTTTGTTAATGATTGTTAAATCGGAACAAACCTTATACTATTGTTGGAAAACTAATTATACCGGTAGTAAGTGAAGTAATACGCACTGAGCTACACAAGCCAGCATCTGATAATACCAATAAATATGGTTGAGAAAAATAGCACTGCATAGAAGAATTAATGAAATTGATAAAGATGTTGTAGGTTCATTGTGCAGCTATTTAATAACATCTCATTTTCTATTTAGTTACATGGGTAATCTTTGCAAGGAAATTGGACAATACCTTTAGCATTTCCAAAGAATATTTATTTGTCCACTTTATACAAACTGAATATTAAAAGATAATCAATATTTTATTTATTGGATGAGTTTGTTTTTTGTTTTAAATAAAGAAAAGCATCTAAGTAATATCGTATCATTAGTCAAAGATGATGCTCCAGCGATTGTAAGGCGCTACAAGGATTTTCTTGAATATTAAAAAAGTAAAGTGCCGATTACATTCACAGTACACCGTATCATCCATCGTCAACATTCACAGTACACTGTATCATCCATCGGCAACATACACAGTACACCGTATCATCCATTTTCGACATACACAGTACACTGTATCATCCATTGTCAACATTCACAGTACACTGTATCATCCATCGTCAACATCTAGTTGCAACATATTAAATTGCATATCTACATAAGTCATTAAAATATTTAATTAAAATCTATCTACTTAATAAGAAAGCAAATCATTGACTGACATTATTTATATACACTGTTTAACTCAGTTTTCGAATTCTTGAGGGTTATAAATGATTTTTAAATATCCAATTAAATGCAATCGAAAACTTACCCGTCTTATCTGACGAAAAAGTCTCAAAATTTAATTACATTTATTTTCGGCTTCAAGTTGATGAATTGAATTTAAAATAAATAAATTCTGTCATTTCTGTTTGTGTGACGAAAATTCAACATTACAAAAAAAAATTGGACGAAGAGAATTCAGTCAGCTCCAAAATTTATCAGGAGCAGAAGTAAGATATGAAGACATACTTTTTTATTGTCAGCTGAAGAATGCTTTCCATTTAGATTTTAATCAACGGTTTTAAATAATTTTGAAAATGATAACAACCGATTGGATTTTGGATTCTTAAAACAATTTCCCTTGCGAATTGCGTTTATAGATTCGAAATGTCAGGCAAGTCTTTTCGAGGTTTAAACAGCAACAGCAACTCCTCCTGAACCATACCAGATAGAGGTTTCGGGTCTATCAAATATGTTAAGCACGTCCCAAGGATGTGCGTGGGCCAAAAATAATTAACGAAAAGATTTACCGCATTTCCTGGGAAATTAAAAAGACAAAACGAAAAATAATTATTATTTTGTAAATTTCTCGCAAACCATAACAGGTATCGGGTCGAAACAAACGCCAAAACGATAGCTAATAATATTTAGAACAATGTTGGAAAAGGAATTTTTGAAACATCTCTTTTCGTTAGACTCCCGTAATTTTAGCAGAAATTTGTAGATAACAATTGTTTTCTTTACTTTCATATTTATTGATTTGAAATGACTTATAATGAAATCTAGAATGATAGTTAATGGGGTTTTCCCGCTTTGTTAATGCTTATGTAAGAATTGTGCTCGGTGCGCATTCTATTGACACATTCTTCGTGTGATGTAGCTTTAGGGGATATGACGTCATTTTTGATTACTTTCCGAAATTACTGATTTGAAATGACTTTTAATGTAATCTAGAATGATTTACCTCGAATAAAAAAATCGGAAATTCTTTGTTATAAACTGCGTTTAAATATACATTCGAGTTTGTATGACTTGTTTTAAAATATTTGTATGGGCTCGTGTTTGTAACCACGAAGCCGAGTAAGTCGGGACCGGCATAACCCGAGGACTATTTTGCTCAATGAGGTCAATACAAGACAACTTTTTTGATCAGTGTAAAAAGTTGGGGAATTGGATTTATCACTTTCTGTTATCAATGGATAAGTTAGTGTTGTCTGACCTGATTGTCTGTCTGTAAAAGTTTTCTGATGTTTTGTGTTGTCTTTCACTTGTAAATGTTGTCCTATTGGTAGTGTTGTTAGTGTTGTCTGTTTATAAGATGTGTCTTATTTTTAATTTTGTCTTTCTAAAAGCTGTCCGTTTGTGTTTCTTAAATGTAAGAGAAAACTGAGTGCTGGTATTGTCTGTATGTAAAATGTGTCTGTTTATTAGTGTTGTCGACTGCCCGTAAGAATTGTTTGACTGTAAGGGTTGTATGTTAGTTTGTTAGAGTTTTTTTATTGTTAGTGTAGTGTGTCCGTTTCTTAGAGTTTTTTTTTATTGTTAGTGTAGTCTGTTAGTTTATTTGTGTTGAATGATTGTTATTGTTGTTTTGACAGTAAATTATATAATACATTAGATAAAACCCGTTCAGCATATTTAAATGGAAATACAATTTTTGACCTAAGTTTGAACTGACATATACATAAAAGGGAAAATTAGCAAATTAAAAGACTTTCTATTATTACATTTGACGTGCAATGAAATTTTGTTTCTATGAACGCCGCACTTAAAAGCATTACTATTGACATACTTTATACAAGGTTGTAATTAAGACAACTTAAGTGGCAACAATAAATAGAATATCATATTATTTTCATTAACTTCTGTTAAATATTAATTTACACGTCTATGCGTCATAGTATTATTTATTTGTATTGCATACACTTCGTATTACATGTAACGAAATACTATTTATAGAAATGTAATATTGAAAGGAAAAATAAATTTTAATATCTTAGTTATTTCAAATTTAGAGTACATTTTTTATTACAACTACCATCATTTATTATTTTTCCTTATAGGTAGAAGTGCAATGTCATAGCTATCATAATAAATTATACATAGATCAGTGGCAAGCCACTTGACTTCGTTCTCTTTAAATAAGAGATATAATATTAATGAACTAGTGCAGGGGTCTCCAAAATTTTCAGCCGGAGGGCCGGATTAACTGTAAAACAGTTATTGAGGGGTCCAAATAAGAAAAAATCAAAACATACATGTTGTTTTTAAGTATATATTTAATATTACTATATTTATAATATTAATATTATTTAATGTTATATTAAATAATATTTAATATTACATTGATGCACTGCACATGAATACATGTATTAGTGGGAATGGTGAAATTGTTTCCTGGATGCCAAAATATTAGATATTTCTGGCTTTAGATTTGATGTCCCTAACATCAACAGTGACCTGAGATTATCATCAGACAAGTTAGTTCTCAAATTGTTCTTCACGTATTTCATCCTCGAAAATGTCTGTTCGCACAAGTATGTTGTTCCAAAGATTGAAAGGTATCTAGATGCAAAAGCTTTTGACATTAGGAAAGTCTTCCTTGGGCACAAACTGGTAAAAACTCAAAAGCCCTTCTTTGAACTTGTCCCTAAAGAAGTAATTTGCTTGCAAATCAATCACCTCAAGCTGCAGTTCATCTGAGCAACTGGCCACATCTGCTACAAATGTATATTGAAATAGCATAACTTCTTCTGCCTTTGAATCCAAGTCAGAAAACCGCTCCTGAAACTGCTGCTGGAGGTCTTTGATGATCTCGCATGCAAATGATGTGGGGAACTCAGCTGTTGCTTCAGACATGAAGACCTTGCACTGCTGAAAGTGTGTCAAGTTGTTGGCCTGTACTTGTTCCAAAAACAAGACAAGTTTAGCTCTGAAGGCCTTTAGGTGATTGTATAGATCAGAAACTAGATTTGTCTCTCCTTGAAGTTTTAGGTTCAGAAATTTTAAATGACCAGTAATGTCTGCAGAAAAGGCCAATTTCCATACCCACTCTTCATCAGTCAGTAATGGCTGTGGTTTGCCTTTACTTTCTAGGACGTCATGTATTTCCTTTCTTAATTCAAATACTCTACTCAGAAGTTTCTCACAACTTAGCAATCTTACTGCTGTATAATATGGTACATCATGCGATTCTGTGTCTGTATATTTCAACATGTCTCTGAACTGTCTATGGTTGAGCCCATGTGACCTTAATAAATTTACCATCTTCACCACAGGATTCAGTACACTGCTAATGTCCATATATTTAGCACACAAAGCTTGCTGGTGAATAATACAGTGCAGGAACATTGGCTGTGGAATGTGTTTCTCATTACATATCTGCTTCACTTGTCCAACCAAGCCTTTCTTTATGCCACTCATGTTCTTTCCCCCATCAACAGTCAAGCAAGTCAAGTTAGTCCAGTCCAAGTTATAATCAACAAATGTTTTTTCCAATTCATTGAATATATCCTCTCCGGTAGCTGTGCCATACATGCTATGTAGAGAAGCCAGCTCTTGTGTTATGTCCATGTCTTCATCCACACCTCTAATGAACACTAGCAGTTGAGAGGTGGAACAGCTGTCCAGCGATTCATCCATTGCAATTGAAAAATGGCGAAACCGGCTTGCATTTTTCGCTAATTGAGTGTTTGCTTTCGTTAGTGTTATTCGCAAATTTTTATTGTAAAATACAGATACAAAATATTATATTTTTAAAATTATTACAAGGTCTCCAGGAGCCGGATCAGAAGGCCTCGCGGGCCGCATCGCCGCGGGCCGTAGTTTGGAGACCCCTGAACTAGTGTATCACCCGTCAAAAATGACGGAAGTTTTCAGAATAAATATATTTCAGCTGTAATCTAGAAGTTTTGAAAAAATACACATCAGAATAAAAAAGAATATAGTACATAGCTTTCTTTTTTTTTGTTCTTAATTTATTTCCAAATTTAAAAATCTTATGCGGACGTTCGAAAAGAGTTATTTTTGTGAAGTAATTTGGTGCGCTGCTTTCTAAAATAAGAAGCATGACAAACGGACGGGACGAACATACATAGTAAATTATGTATATTGATTGCGTGGATTCTCCTACAACCAGTATAGACTTTGTTCGTTTCAAACAATATCTGGTCACATTTACATTTTTTTTATTGATATGTATACATATGTTCAAGAAAAATGTGTAAACAACCGACTTGAACAAAAAGTCTTTTCAACGACAACCACACAAGATGGCCATCGCTTGATTGTTCTTACAATATTTCGTTAATGATTTCCAAATCTGGAAAAACCTCATACTATTTGTGGAGAAGTTATTTTACTAGTTACAAGTAAAGTAATACGTACTGTGCTAAACAAGCCAGCAACTGATATATAAAGAAATTTCGTGGAGCAATAATACAATGAAAAGAAGACGTAATGAATTGGCTCAATATGTTGAAGATTTATTGTGTGTTAATTGAAAGTCGTTTCAGTTTTCTACTCAACTTTGCCAGGAAATGAAGCTTTATATTGCGGCTCACACAGGATGAAAAACATGAATTTTATGATTATTTGCTAATGATTTGCAAGTTGATACTTGTCAATAACGCTTTTAAATTCATATACATTTTCCAAATCTGTATAAAGGAAATAACGTAATTTGAGTTTCTGTTGCTCTTATTTCTTGTAAAATTTACACATAAAAGGACACAAACACAATCAAAAACATTGAAAGCTGTAGAGCAGGGCTTGGCAAACAGGGGTAAATTGACAGGGATATATTAACAGGGGTACGTTAACAGGGGTAATTAACCATTTGGGGTAAAAAGGAAATTCATGAGGGTAATGGAGATATTTAGGACTTACGCAATCCGCTAAATATATTCAAAATACGTCATATGTATATGCACTTGGAACATAAGCCACTATATGTATTTATGTACTTGGAACAAAAGCAACTATTAAACCGTTTCCTTCCAGAAAAAGGCTTTTTTTAATTAGATGTTTATTTAAATTTCTTTTTTAAGTATTATATAAAAAACCACAAACTCTTTTCCAATTTCATTTATATTGACATGAATAACAAAATTCGTAATCTATGCCGATTACACGTGTGAAATATTCACTCTATAAAATTGAAGATTAATGCCTTAAAAACTGAACTTACGTTCCTTTTAATATCAAGCAAATTTAACAGTACACTATTTAATTAAATGTGTATATTGGTCATTAAGTAGTATTTTTTTTTAATACAAAGGTTTTTAAACAATTTTGTTTTTGTCCTCTTGAATTGCGATGTCAAGCAATTGATGTATGCAATACAGTTAATGAATACTTTGATAAGGTTAATTTAAGGAAGACTGTATTGATGTTTCTGTTGAATGAGCTCCAGTTATGAAGGGTCGTGTACGTTGTTTGTCGGCTTTTGCATGAGAGAGGAATCCCAAAATTGAGGTTAACCACTGTATGATCCATCGTCACACTCAGATTGAGAAACATTTAGAACCTGAACTGGAGGTCGTCATGCATATTATCCAGATGGTAAATTTCATTGAAGAACATTCACTGCCAACCCGACTGATTCGTTATGTATGTAAAGATGGTAAGGATAAATTTACAGTCTTACCCTCACACAGAGGAGCGGTGGCTTTTACGTGGCAAGGTTATAAACAGTATGTGGGCTGTGAAAGCGAAACTTAAGAGATTTTTGACTGGTCTAAAGCATGCTGTGGCTGAGAAGTTTACGAACTTTTGTTGGGTTGGCCATCTCACATACTTAGCTGATATTTATGAGAATGTGAATGAGTTGAACAAAGAATAGCACGGGAAAAAATACCAATACAATTTTAGTCGAAGAAAGGATTTAAGATTTAGATAAAAACTTTCATATTTTAAACAAAAATTAGAAGAAAACAAGTTAGAAACCTTTTGAAAGTTGGCAATTTATGTGGAATATTGTGTTAATATAAGTTTTGACGATAAAACAAAAGTAAAAAATGATATATCGAGCTGACATTTTAAAATCCTTTTTATTAACTTCACCGCCGTCTTTGTCTCTCTCTCTGTCCGTCATGGGCGGGCGGAAAAACTAAAGTCAAAGATAACACACTTTCCGTGATGCTATCGAGCTGAAAATGTTCACATAGACTCATGTGTCATCTAACAATTCATCGTATTAAAATTTCAGATTGATCGAACGTGCCGTAATTAAATTAATGCATGTTTAGTTTATCTTTATACAACATATGTACTTAAATTTCACAGTTTGTCATTGTTTGTCTTCCACGTGCCAGTTGAGTTAACGCGTTGACGCCAAACGTGGATGTCCACACCCTCTCCCTCCTTCCACGGATTTAAAGTCAGGGGAGATCATTCGGTTTCAGTCTGTAAATGTTTGTCGCGTTTGAAACATAATCAATACTTTTAGTTATGTCTCATACATAAGGGATTTATAGTCAAAGCTTCGTTTTTACGGAGTTTTTTAATTAAATCTCTTATATTAAGTTCACCGCTGTCTCTGTCTTGGGCGGGCGAAAAAAACAAAAGTAATATAAATAGAAGTAAAAAAAAAGATTTTTAAAAACCAAGTTTTTATAAGCGGACTATAAAGAAGAAAATATTTTTATTTCCACAGAATGGTAAAGCTTGTGCATCTTTCTGGATTGATAAAAATGTCAAACTTTTATGCTCATGTACTATGATGTAAGGTAATATGACTAAAAATGTGGGGGCGGGCGCTTCTCAGGATTAACTAATTCAATTCACTCATTTTCTTACTCCTCATTTGTAAACCTAATCATTTTAGCCAAACGCCTAAAAAGCATCCGCCCAGTGACTCCCAATGTATGCGCAACAGAACCCTGTTGAACGCTTCAGTGATCCATGTCGGCGGTGATGGTCACATGTGTATTTGGTGGATGGAGAAAAACTTTCAGGAGACTGTGATAGCATAATATAAAAAAGGAAATATACAGACAATGTAATTTATGTATTCCACGAAGCTATAATGCGTTCAAAACTACAATAGCATTTAACTAAAATTCACGGTTTTTAAAAGATTAGGATTTATCATCTTTTCGAAAACCAAAGAAAAGAATGTTGAAAAAAACAAAAAATCAAATTTAAGTAAAATCTATGAAACTTGTACCACTCAAGATGGCGATCTCTTTCTTTTGTCTTAGAATATTTATTTTTAATATAGTTTCCAAAGAAATACAATATGTAAGAGATCAATAGAATAATAGAACATAATTAATTTCGTAATAATTAATTTTTTAGGTCTTATCTTATCTGTTTCAGACGCTCCTTCTATACAGACGATTATTGCGTCCTACGCTTATCTATGGTTTGTGTTTAGTCCTGCATTCTTATTAGAGTTTTAAAAGTTGATAAAGTGTTGACTTTCCTGATTGATTCAGGCAACCCATTGCACGCCCGATTTCCCAAGAGTTATATAAATAATACATGTTATTTTAGTGTATTGTTACAACATATACAGCTATATTTTGTTGTTAAAACATTAAGTGGAATGTTCTGCATTCAGATTAATATTTATATTTTAATATAGGTACTTAATTTAACATTATAAAAACTATTTATTTCTTACAATTACATATTATTATGCCTCGTGTCAATTTAATCCTGTACTACTCTCGGTCTCATGTATATATAAAATGTCTATTAAATTGTTTAACTCTTTTCTTCGTTCCCTCGTGAACAAAATCTTAATATCATAATAAGAATTGTTGTTGTAAGTGTGTATTTAATCATATTTAGTGCTGACAGCGCTAAGCTTTTCAACCAAAATCTTATTTTATCGAACTTGTCTAAGTTTTATTTTTCAAAAAAAAAGTCATAAATAAATATGTGAAATTAACATCCTAAATAAATTACATTGTTAAAGAACAAAAATAAGCAGCAGGGGGCATCAGTATTTTTAGCCGCTCTATCATCTTACATTATGATTTCTATGGGCCTATTTCACTGAATTCGAAATGTGGCGCTGCTACGGTAATAGTCTGTCTAAAAAATGTATCGTACACGATAAAACAGATTAAAGAAGCCAAAATATTCAATTTTATTAGACTTTATGACAAACACAAGAGCTCTACCATTTTCTTCTGTTTGCGTTGAGAGAATGATCTCTCACGTATACAAGGTATAGACTGAAGATAATTTAATACAATTCTCAGATAGACATCTTTATCAGAATCTAGAAACTAGAAAAAAAAATTATATCATTTTTAATGAACACGTACATTTTTTTGCAATTTCCCAGGTTCATGCTCCTTTTTTTTGTTTCTTCCAATAATGTTCAAAGGTAGTTAAATGAACAAATAGATGACGTTGTTTTCATCACTAACAACTTGCCACATACAAAACAATTTAGTATTTTTTAACTACAGATACATTTGACTTCATGCAATTAAGAGGAAAAGTCTGATGGTTTTGTTTTTTAGTGTCGTCTTGAAAAGGTGGACTTGAAACAAAAGTTTTCTACTTTATAATCTCTTAAAGTATTTAGTAAGATGTATTATTTTAATTTAGTCTATTTTTTAATCTCGTAAAGTATTTAGAAAGATGTATTCATTTTGTTTTTAATCTCTTTTCAGTTATGTAACCTATTTAAGGCGTGTAACACTGTAGTAGTATTTGATCTTTCAAAAATATCTTTAAAAGTGTCAAATGAACATATTAAATGTGTGTAACAACATTTTAACAGGGAATTTAAAAAAAAATAGAACTGCGCTACTTTATTTCGAATAAAAGAAAATATTAAATTCATATTGTTCAAATGAAATCTGTTGAGATTCCTAGACAGACAGTAGTTGACATGGATTGGAAGTACAGTGTCACATTATATATATCATCTAGCTAATACGTAGTACATTTCAACCATCCCAGATAGAAGTTCACAAAGATTGGAAGTACAGTGTCACATTATATACATCAACTAGCTAACCAGTAGCACATTGCAACCATCCAAGATGGAAGTTCAAAAGATTAGAAGTACAGTGTCACATTATATATATCTAGCTGACCAGTAGCCCATTGCAACAATCCCTGATGGAAGTTGATTTAATAAATTTATGAAATTTTCAGGGATTCATTTAAACATTTGTTCACATTTAACATAAAATATACTAAGTTTTGGGGCCCCTAAATCATCGAGGGCCCATGGCTTCAGCCCGTTCAGCCCCCCTCTCCCCTTTAATCCGCCATAGTACTAGCGTCACCAGAAGAAACTTTCAAATCACATCATTGATGAGGTATCAACGAATTTTATGAAAACAAAAATGACACAAAACATAAAACTGAAATAGAAGTAGATCAGCTTACCCACAAGAGTGACCAATCAATAGACAAACGAGAGAAAAATTGATTATAGCCCGTTATGCCCCCCTCCTTTTAATTCACCATAATACTAGCGTCACCAGAAGAAACTTTCAAATCACATCATTGATGAGGTATCAACGAATGTTTCGAAAACAGCCTTACTACTCATAAAATACGGAAATAGAAGTAGATCAGCTTACCAACAAGAGTGCTGCATATATATAAAAAAAATAGAAAAATTGATTGTAGGCCGTTGTGCTAACGTGTCATTGATATTTTTTGACGATGTTCCGCCTAAACGGGTTACAAGTGTTTGCCTTCTGTGTATGTAAAGACGCACAAAATCGAGAGAAATACACCACTGAAAAATAAACTGTAAATATTTTAATCTTCCTTTGGTGGCCTGGTATTATTTGTTCAACTGCCCGGTACCGGTTCGCAGCCTTGGGGTTAGGGACCACTGCCTTATAGGACTACCAGTGCCTTATAGGACTACCAGTGCCTTATAGGACTACCAGTGCCTTATAGGACTACCAATGCCTTATATTAAAAATGTGTACTACTCTATTTTTAGTCTCTCTGGTTGATCGATAACTGGACATAACACATCAGCTAAGTTTTATTTTATATTCGTACTGCTATTAGCTGTTGATTTGGTTTGTTCGCTGAAGAAGGCTTTATACAGAAATATTCGTTGTTTTGTGACATCCTGACAGCCTCACACATATACTTTATGCCGAAATATTCGTTGTTTTGTGACGTCCTGACAGCCTCACACATATACTTTATGCCGAAATATTCGTTGTTTTGTGACGTCCTGACAGCCTCACACATATACTTAATGAATAACACTTTTTTATTTGACCACTACAGCAAGCTGATTCATCCCCGCCCTGTAGGCAACAACTACAACCATAGACATAAAAAATAACAGTTGTTTCACAACACAAATTAATTGTTTATGAAAGAACTAATGACGTCATCTGACGATCCTAGGATTGAGCGATTTAACGTAAATATGTTTAACAAAGAACAGGAAATTAATATTAGTAATACTAGCATTTATTGGCTAACAATCTTAGTCTTTATTTATTAACTAAGCACTTTTCTACTATCTAGCGACTGTTGCAGAGCAGCACTTTTCTACTATTTGGTGTTTATATAAAAGCAGCACTTTTCTACTATTTGGTGTTTTTCTTTTTTAAATTATTCTAAAAATCAAAGTGAAGCTATAGATTTTGTTTTAAAAAATTGAACTAATAATGAACGAATTCTTATTTTTTCTTATGGTTGCGTTAGTTCTCTATACTCTATATCACCTTCATTATGACGTCTGTTTCCAAATAAATATGAAAGATTCATTGCAATCAAGGGAAATAATTATATTCAAACATATTTACAAATTGTATCTAAATATTGCAGTATTTAGTACATTATAATAATTTTTTTTGTAATTAAAAATTAATAATTAAAAATTAATGTTTTAAAAA
This sequence comes from Ampullaceana balthica, assembly GCA_944989445.1. NCBI lineage: Eukaryota > Metazoa > Mollusca > Gastropoda > Lymnaeidae > Ampullaceana > Ampullaceana balthica. The sequence continues at coordinate 233,433 of CALYLW010001237.1, read as the reverse complement.
TGATAGAGTTCTTAATGGCTAAATTTTAAAATCGTATTTTTTGTGTAGCGAAAAACAATGAATTGTGCAAATTTATAAAAATATATTTAGCCCTTGAATGACTCCTTCCTCATGTGTGTCCGTCTCCGAATTTCTGAATGCTGCGAAGTGATTTTCACTTTAAATCGTTCCTAGCAAAAGCGATATCTTTCTTAATAAAGAAGGAATAGTTAGATTTGATTTCTTTGATTATTAACTAAGTAACGTTTGTGTATCATAAGAATATAATTTAATTCAGTGATTTGAAGCGTCACAATTTTCTGCCTATAAGAGTGGGTATTTTTGTATTGGTTAATTATGTGTTATGGGACACACAAATTAATTGTGTTGCATTATTTCTAGATGTTGCTTATTTTCGAGAATCTAGAAGTTCGTTGTCAAATTTCCAATCGGAGAGCGACATACTATCTAGTTTAATTCATGTATCTATATTATAATTGTTTTATTGTATTTTTCTACGTTTGTATGGGATCTGTAGCGCACTTCAGTTTGTGGAAATGTTGGTACATACAACCTACCCAGCCTAGCGCTTGTTGTAAGTAGAATGATATAGTTGGTTTTGTTGATTTCTTTAGGATGTTTTTCTGTGTAGGCATCAGTTTAGGTGGGTTTTTTTTATCTGTAATGTATATTAGTATTTCTATCTGACCAAAGTTTTTAAAAAATATTTCATTTTATGTTATATTGTGCATGTGGAATCTATTGCGTCATTATTGTAATTAAAATATCTTCTTGTAATAAGTAATTCTTTTCATGTAAACTGGTTATAAATTGTGTTAAGTTTGTGGTCAAAGACTCCTCTTATATCCATCTGATATTTTTTATATATTATTTTCTTTTAATTGCTCACAGAAACTCATTTTACATCCAAGATTCACAGTATCCATGTATATTAATAAAATTATGTACATCATGATACAACATAACTTATTCTAAATGTCCTAGTATAAGCATTCACATAGAATCAAAATTATACCAATAGTATTATGAATTTAAGTCACAAAACATTTTTCTATATTTAATAAATTTCTGATAGAAACATAATAAAATGCATATCATACATTTTTTCTTAAATTTCAATTAATGTTTTGTAAATTTTCAATCATTTTTTGTATTTTTTGTCTAAAAATGTGTTCTAATGTTATGTTGGTGTAGATATGATTATCAAAAAATGCCGTAGGTCTGTGATGACATATATGTTTTCTGTATAGTGAAAGTATTTTTAAGCTTATAGTTTGTTATTTCTTGTTTAAAAAGTCTGGTATTATGTTTAGTGTTATTGCTTTGTCTATATCTACATTGTGTATTGTGCCTGCTTGTATGAATTGTTGAAGTGTAGATTTAGTTTGTAAAATTGTATTGTATGTGAGATATAAATGTTGTTCAGTCTCAACAGCCCCTTATCTACAGAGTGGGCAGCCTATTCTTGCCCCTCTGTCCTTATATTTCCTTGATGAGACAGGTGTTGTATTGTAAATCAGCGCAACAAGTGGAAGTTATTTTTTTTATTTAGCTTGTAATATTTGTGTTTTCAATAAAGATGTTAAATAAAAAAAAAGATGAATATTTCATTCGGATGTTATTGAAATAAATGTTTGTCTTTCTTTCAAATAAGAAAAATTGCATTAATAATTATACTTTAATTTTTTTTAAAATAGGGAACACCTATGTCTTTAAAACATTAATAAACATATTTATCGTGTTCATCATAAACCGTAAGTGCTTCTCTATAACGTTGGATTTTCTTGCACATTTATTCCACTTTATGCATTGTTCACATTACGTATCTATATTCCATTATTAATTCAACCAACAACAATTTTCCTTATATGATCGATAGTAATGGTTTTTTACAATTCTACCTAAAGTAACTATTAATTTCTGTCCTATTGAGAATGAAACAAGTCCATATTAAGTATATACATTTCTAAGAGCAGGTCAAGATATTCAGATCCCTGTCATACATTTGGAAGATTCTGTTGTAATACATCTCTAATATGTGCTAACTCAGTTTGTTGTTATACATCTCTAATATGTGCTAACTCAGTTTGTTGTAATACATCTCTAATATGTGCTAACTCAGTTTGTTGTAATACATATCTAATAAGTGCTAACTCAGTTTTTTGTACTACATCTATAATATGTGCTAACTCTGTTTGTTGTCATACATCTCTAATATGTGCTAACTCAGTTTGTTGTAATACATCTCTAATATGTGCCAACTCAGTTTGTTGTAGTACATCTCTAATAATTGCTAACTCAGTTTGTTGTAATACATCTCTTATATGTGCTAACTCAGTTTGTTGTAATACATCTCTAATATGTGCTAACTCAGTTTGAGGCATCCCTGACGGTCTAAGTATAAGATTCGTAGTTTAAAAGAATAACTTTGCTTAATTCCTTTAAATCATTTGTCTTCTCATTTTAAAATATACTAGATACGTCGCAGACTTGCTCATGAATAGTGCAAGGAAAGAGGAGAAAGAACGGAAACAAATTACAGCACGAAGAAATCAAAACAACGAGAGAGAACGTCGATGTGAGGGAACCAGCGACGCATTGTTGGTCTCGACATTCACACTGTGGTTATCTACATGCCCACCACATTTCACCACCCTAGCCTGCCAACCAAAATCTGTGATTGGTCGACTGTAGCGAGGGTCAGCCATGTTCGCAAAAAGGGGGAAAAGAACGGGCAGAAACACACAATTTTAAAAATTAAAACTATTTTTTTTACTAACGATTGAACACAAGACCTTCAGTGTGTAAGGCGGACGTGATAAATTCATTTTTTATTGTAGCGTATTTCGTCAAAATAAAAGAAACAACTCCCGTGTTTTAGTTTTAAACCACATTTCACCGGCACTAGTAAATGGCCGTCTCCATCAATGATAATAATAGTGCTCTCGTAAATGGCCGTCTCCACCAATGATAATAATAGTGCTCCAGTAAATGGCCGTCTCCATCAATGTGCGCAACTATCGGTGTTCGCATTTGTCCTGTGCGCATTTGTGTCATAGCGGAATTGACTGTGCGCATTTGTCGTGTGCGCGATTGTCTTGTGCGCATATGTCTGTTCACCAGGTTTACATGTTCCCTAATATAAGTAGATTAAAGATTTGATAAGAAACACAGAACAGTATATAACAAATATTGGCTCTAAGTCATCAATCAAAATTGTAAACCCAGTAGTTTCATAAGAAACCTTCCTAGTTCCCACCCCCCCCCTAATTTAATTATAATTTACAAAAATTATTTACCCAACAGCATCTCATCAATAGCAAAAATTATGTTATTTGCTGATGATTATATAAGCTATAGAACAATTACGTGTGAGGAGTATACAGAAATGTTTCAAATACACTTAGATTTAGATGAATAACAAAAATAGGAAAGTAATTGGATTATCATACATGGTGTTTACACTAAATTTATGTGTCAAATGTTAAGAGTATAAAAGAAAAATAAATGCAAACTATTGCATTCAGGGTAAACATCTAACACAAAATAAAAGATGCAAGTACTTAACTATACATTTTAGAAAAATAACATTTTATTAAAACATTGTTCATTGTTATTTTTACAATTGTGTTAATAATATTAATAATTCACAATGAAAACTCCACTATAAATCATGTGTTCATAAATCACTCATGGACGACAAAGTTAAGATAGTTAAATATTCATTTTTTCATTATTCATTAAAAATTTAAAAATAATTTATATAGCTTTTAAGCTTTAAATAAATACAGAATTGAAAACAGAAAAACTAATGTTCCATATTTATATCCAATAGATTTTATTATTTACTTAAACTATTTTTGGAAACTCTGGACATTTACATACCCACACTCACATGAGCAAATCTAATGATGTGACATATGATGGAACAATAGTAGTATTACATGTAGTAGGTTTGGATCTTCAAATAACTAGATTAAGTATTAAGATTTAATGGGCCAACTATACTTGAAGTTGTAAATTCAAATTCTCTGTTTCACCATGTGTATGGATAAATTAGATATTCCTTTAAAGGATCCTTGATCGCCAGTAAATACATATGGTAGTTTTGTATTGGTTCCAGGTAGCTCCCTTGGATGAGGGTAAGAGAATCAACCCCTATTTTATTTTACATATTTGATTCAAGAAAAATCCCACTGTCACTTGGCTTACCATAAGCTCCAAAATCAACACTTTAAAATAATATTTGGTATTATAGTATAACCAAGGCTTTAAGTTCAACTTGAATAATAATAGAATGACATTGTTTATACTTGTAATGTTTTCGATCAAGATTATTTGGGGCACTAGATGCAGACATGCTTGCCATTGATACCAACACAATTTGGATAATCCCATATCTGCTCAAAGTTTGGCAATCAATCAGTAACAATATTTCTGTATTTTGGTAAGGCATATGTTCATCAACAAAACACTGCCAGATAGCATCAGGTCTCATAAATTATTTTGAAATTGCTAAGTGGTTATTCTATAAAATGAGAAGTCCTAAGTCTGTTTACTATAATCTGAAAAAACATAAGTAAAAGTAAATTATTATTTTAACTAATATTGCGGAAAAAGCAAACTATTACTATGCAATAACTTATCATCTGTATGAATATCAATATCACCCTTAAATTAATATACTATATTAAAATGTGTCAGATGAGTGAAAAAATGCACATTAATTTAAATAGTATCTAATAATATCTAATATTTTGTAGACAACTCAGCAACAATTAAAAATTTTCTAATAATAATAAATGATAATTTGCTGCTTTCACTATAGTCTATAGCCCTGAATTATATAAGCTTTGAATTTGAAAATTAACTACATTCTTAATTTTAAAAAAATTTTAAAACCTTTAAAGTGATAAAAATTTCACTAAAAAAACTTCTACAAATGACTGTGACATTTGTCACGTCATTTAATAAGTAGTTAATTAAGTTTAATTAATTTACTATAATAATAATTATTAGCCTTATTAGTTTTTAAAAGTTTTTTTTCAAACACAAATTAACTTTCCTCAGTGTGTTAAAGTTAATGCCAGCCTTTCTTCGGGAGAAATTGATTTCCAAAATTATTGGAGGTTTTTCAAATTCAATATGTGACATGTGGTCTTATTCTATTTAATTTTATTCTTTAAAATTAAACAAATGTTTTAGGTCTCATACTGAAAAATTCATTAAAAAAAAACCTTCTTGGACAAAAAACTACTTCGTTGATTCTAGCGCCAGCGGCTTTTTTAGGCTTAGCCTTAAATATTAAAGTTAAAGTAATTAAAGATTAAAGACTTATGAAACGATGTTTCAATTTATGAAATTCAACACCCTTACTCTTAACTCTCTACAAAATTTGGGTTTAACCACATGTCTCTCTGATGATCTTTACCCATCATAAATAAAATAATGGAGGGGAAATATATTTATATGATTTTTATCTATTCTAATTCTATATGCAAATTCAAATACGAACGTAAAACAGTGTTTGTTAAGCTAAACAAATAAAAACGAAAGTAGGCGATGTCTACATAAACATACAAAATGAATGTTTAAATAGCAAAAAGATAAAGGTTAAAGGTTGTTGTCAAGACAAACAACGAAAATCGTACGATATCAGCTGAAGCAAACGCTTGCAGTGTAACCACCCTAAAAATTACATTTCAGATGCGAGTTCGCGCGTATACTAGATTGGCGACTTTGCGTGCAGTGGAGCCACACACAACCTAAGACACTTAATTATTTGTATTGCGAATTGAATATGTTATGATCATTCCTTTGTAGTTGGAATGACAGGCAATTTTTAAAATCAATTTTTGTCATTGTTTTACATCGTTTATTAACAGAAAGTTGATTTGCTTTGTTTTTTTTTATAGGGCATATAATTTCTTTATTTTAGTAACAAATTCTGGTGTGGGGGTATGGAAGGACTCAAAAAAATGCATTACCTTATGAAATTATACAAATTGCATAAAGCCATAAATTTAAATCGTAAATATAGACACAAATATATAACAATTCAAATATTATTTCAACATTAGAACAACTATAAATACGTTAAAAGGAGTTATTTTTGGTCCAGTTGAAAGCAGACTTTATTTTAAGCCATAATATTTCTATAACCATTTATTGATGTGTCAAAATACCTTGTGCACATTTTCTTGAGTTCTTTTTAATACGGCAGCTTTAGTTCATTTCAATTATTTTAGAAAGAAACATTTCATATATAACATTTATAATTTAATTTATTAGTGCTTTATGTTACGTAGATTTTGCCTTTGAAGGAGGGGGTGAGTAGTGCCATATGATCTTTATCTCAAGACGATGTTACAAAAATGTACTACATACAATTGTGTTATGAAATAATCGGGGTGAAACTGCAACCAGGTTTTTAAATTAGTAAGTGTATAACATGTGTATATAAACAGGGTATTAGTTAGCATGACAGGGACGTAACAAAACAGCGAACGTTTCGGCAAAGAGCCTTCCTCAACGAACAAAAGTACACAAATAAAACATATATAACTAAAGAATAAAAAAATAACTTAGCTGCGGTGAAATCCAATTAGTCCAGTAGAGATATATTAAAGAGAGAAAAGTAAAAGATTATATAGGAAAGGAGTGGGTGGGTGTGGCCAATCAATCAGGTTGTCATTGCAAACACCACATTCTTTCCATGTGGTGTTAGGGTCCCATTCTCTTGGATCAGCCTATTCTCCAGACTGACCCTGCCGAGTGTGTTTATACAAGAAACCATGGCGGTGACAGACATCGCTGAGCATGTACGTGCGATTAAACAAGACAAACAGTGTCCTGTCTCCTGACACTTCAATGGACGTGACCCACATGGACGATTGTTGCATTTACTTATAATATTTTAAATCGAAGTTTCCTGACATTTCTCATCAGCAGCTGTTAAATTCACATTTACAGTAGGCTTTAGTCGTATAATTAGATTATTTTTTAATTGTTTCTTTTAATGAAATCACAGAAATTACCGAATTTCATATTTCCTTATGATACAATAATAATTCTCTTATGAAATTTTTATCTGAGACATGATCTATACAATTTGTATATGAAAAAATAAAGTAGAGATAGTGGTTTTGTTTTCATTTTTTAAATCTTTATTATTTTTTTGACATTTTCGATTATTTTTTCTTTTTCTTTAAAGAAATACACATCAGAAACACATAAGATTAGGTAGCAGGTAGAGGTATTTAAAAAAAAACTTATTTAATTTGTATCCCTATTACAGGGATCGAAGTTAAGAGGTAAGACTCTTGAAAATATTTACAAAGAATATAACATGAGGAGCAACGACATGTAATATATTCATGCAAACATATGACAGTCAATATAAACATGTAATAGTTAATGCAATTTAATTTTCAATCAGTAAGAATTTTTAAGAAAAAAAACATTTCCTTACAATTTAACAGGTTGTAAATAATTGTAAGTAAATTTTCTTAAATAAATAAATATTTGCATACAAATATTATAATTTATTCTTTTACAAATTTACAAATTATATTTTAGCAAATTATTATATTTTAAATTGTTGAATTGTCTCCCTTTCTTTTTTTCTTTTAAATTTTTTTTAAAATTTTTTTTATTAATATTGCTCACAGAAACTCATTTTACATTAAAGATACACAGTATCCATGTATATTAATAAAAATAATGTACATTATGATACAACATAATTTTTCCTAAATCTCATAATGTAAGCATTTACGTAGAATCAAAATTATGCAAAAAGTAATATGAATTTAAATTTCCAAACATTTTCCATAGAAACAACTAACTTGAACATCATACACTATTCGTAACGTTTCTATTATTCTCTTTTAATTTGTTTGTCTACAAAATCTGTTCTAATGTTATGTTTGTGTTTGCCCTCAGAGATTCATGTTACATCAAGGTGAAACAGTATCAATGTATATCAATAAATAATGTACATCATGATACAACATAAATTATTCAAAATTATACAAAAGATTCTAGAATCAAAATTTACAAAAAGTAACATGAATTTAAATGACAAATCATGTTTCTATATTTGAAGCACTTCTGATAGAAACAAATAACATGAAAAATCATAACTTTTTAATAAAATTCAATCATTATCTTGTAAATTTTCAATCATTTTCTGTATTGTTTGTCTAAAAATCTGTTCTAATGTTATGTTAGTGTAGTTGTGATTGTTGAAAAATGCCTTCAGTCTGTGATGCCATATGTGTTTTTCTGTATTGTGAAAGTAACCTTAAGCTTATTGTTTGTTGTTTCTTGTTTATAGAGTCTGGTAATGTGTTTAGTGTTATTGCTTTGTCTATATCTACATTGTGTATTGTCGCCTGCTTGTATGAATTGTTGAAGTGTGGATTTAGTTTGTAAAATTGTATTGCATGTGAGATGCAAATGTAGTTCAGTCTCATCAGCCCCTGACCTGCAGAGTGGACAGCCTATTCTTGCCCCTCTGTCTTTATATTGTCTTGCTGAGACTGGTGTTGTATTGTATATTAGTCTGTATGTTATTTCTTTTTCTTGATTGGGTATTTCTCTAATAAATGATGAGTATTTTTAAATGTGTCCTCAGTGTTTGTAATTCCATAAACTTGTGTCCATTTAATTCTATTATTCAGAGGTGTTGCTTGTTTTTTTTATTAAATGTGTATATATTTCTTTGGTTGTTTTGTGTAACACGTCTTCATTACCTTTTATTGCTTTGATGCATGCTGTATGAAATTGTGATTGTTTTTTTCCATTGTAATGTGCAGTGCTATTATCTATTGCTGTTAAATATCCTAATCTGATCCCTAAGTAATAATGAGTGAATGTATTTTCTGATTTTTTCCTAATGGCTTGTCCTATGAATTTTATTCCGAGTGCTTGTATTTTGGTTTGTATGTCTTGCAAGTTTATTCCTCCAATTAGCTTAGATTGTATGGTTTGCATGTTTTATATTGTGTATTGTTCCTTGAAATATGTATTTAGTTATGTGTGAGTTAATTTTCTTTTAAAATTGCTGGTGGGGGTTCCCATATTGTTCCTGTATATATTGTTTTGGGGATGACATATGTCTTTATATTTTGTGCTCCTTCCAAAAATTGTTTGTGCTGTGTAGTTTTTTCCTGTCTATAATAATTTTAGTAGATTGTTCAATCTTCCTCCATATTTCAGTGTTTGTCTGTGTCTGATTATTGGAATAAAAGATCCCATAAATTCTAAGACCCTCCTTCCTAATTATGCCTAAAGGGAAATCTAGTGTATCCTGCCACATACCAATGCCCCATAATTTTCGATTTATTGACATTGAATATGGACCCACTACCTCTTCCAAATTCTTGAAAAGGTTGAAATTATTTTGTAAATTGAGCTATCATTTGTGGGGAAAAAGACAGTGTCATCTGCATATGCAATGACTTTAATGTCTCTGGCTCCAGGGGATCCCCATTCCTGTTATGTTCCTTTCCCTCCTGATTTTCTCCAGAAGTGGTTTCAAAGGCTAGAATGTAAAGATAAGGAGATAAGGAGACCCTTGTCTAACTGATCTTTTAATTGCAATGTCTTTTGAAAGTCTATTATTTATTATAAGATTGCTAACCGATTTCCTGTATAAAATTGTAACCCAATTACAGAAATATTCCCCTTAATTTAATGTGTTTTAATATCTTGTAAAGGTACACGCAGTCTACCCTATCAAAAGCTTTCTCCTGGTCTAGTGATAATATGCATGTTTGAATTTTTTTGTCATTTGCATATTGAATAATGTCTCTGATTAAATGATTGTGATTGTTGATGTTCCTGCCCTGAATGCTGCATTGTTGATTGACATGGATGAGAGTACAATGTATTTATATGTGTTTTATTTTATTTTTTTTATTGCTCACACAAACTCATTTTACATTAAAGATACACAGTATCCATGTTTATTAATAATATAATGTACATTATGATACGACAAAATTTTGCCTAAATGTCATAATGTAATAATTTACATAGAATCAAAATTATGCAAATAGTAGTATGAATTTAAATTTCCAAACATTTACATAGAAACCCCTAACTTGAACATCATAAATTATTCTTAACATTTCTATTATTCTCTTTTAATTTGTTGTCTAAAAATCTGTTCTAATGTTATGTTGGTGTTTGCCCTCAGAGATTCATGTTACATCAAGGTGAAACAGTATCAATGTATATCAATAAATAATGTACATCATGATGCAACATAACTTATTTAAAATTATACAAAAGTTTCTAGAATCAAAACCATAGAAAAAGTAACATGAATTGAAAGGACAAAACATGTTTCCATAATTGAAGCACTTCTGATAGTAACAAATAACATGAACATCATACCTTTTTATTGAAATTCAATTATTATCTTGTAAATTTTCAATCATTTTCTGTATTGTTTGTCTAAAAATGTGTTCTAGTGTTAAGTTAATGTTGTTGTGATTGTTGAAAAATGCCTTCAGTCTGTGATGCCATATGTGTTTTCTGTATTGTGAAAGTATCCTTAAGCTTATTGTTTGTTGTTTCTTGTTTATAGAGTCTGGTATTATGTTTAGTGTTATTGCTTTGTCTATATCTACATTGTGTATTGTGCCTGCTTGTATGAACTGTTGAAGTGTGGATTTAGTTTGTAAAATTGTATTGCATGTGAGATACAAATGTTGTTCAGTCTCATCAGCCCCTGACCTGCAGAGTGGACAGCCTATTCTTGCCCCTCTGTCTTTATATTGTCTTGCTGAGACTGGTGTTGTATTGTATATTAGTCTGTATGTTATTTCTTTTTCTTGATTGGGTATTTCTCTAATATGAGTATTTTTAAATGTGTCCTCAGTGTTTGTAATTCCATAAACTTGTGTCCATTTAATTCTATTGTTCAGAGGTGTTGCTTGTTTTTTTTATTAAATGTGTATATATTTCTTTGGTTGTTTTGTGTAACACTTCTTCATTGCCTTTTATTGCTTTGATGCATGCTGTATGAAATTGTGATTGTTTTTTTTCCAATGTAGTGTGCAGTGCTATTATCTATTGCTGTTAAATATCCTAATCTGATCCCTAAGTAATAATGAGTGAATTTATTTTCTGATTTTTTCCTAATGGCTTGTCCTATGAATTTTATTCCGAGTGCTTGTATTTTGGTTTGTATGTCTTGCAAGTTTATTCCTCCATTTAGCTTAGATTGTATTAGTGTTGCATGTTTTATATTGTGTATTGTTCCTTGAAATATGTATTTAGTTATGTGTGAGTTAATTTCTTTTAAAATTGCTGGTGGGGGTTCCCATATTGTTCCTGTATATATTGTTTTGGGGATGACAAATGTGTTTATTATTGTGCTCCTTCCAAAAATTATCTGTGCTGTGTATTTGTTCCTGTCAATAATAATTTTAATGGATTGTTCAATCTTTCTCCATATTTCAGTGTTTGTCTGTGTCTGATTATTGGAATAAAAGGTCCCATAAATTCTAAGGCTCTCCTTCCTTATTATGCCTAAAGGGAAATCTAGTCTATCCTGCCACATACCAATCCCCATAATTTCAGATTTGTTTACATTAACTTTGGACCCACTACCTCTTCCAAATTCTTGAAAAACTGAAATTATTTTGTAAATTGACCTATCATTTGTGGGGAAAAAGACAGTGTCATCTGCATATGCAATGACTTTGATATCTCTGGCTCTAGGGATCCTCATTCCTGTTATGTTCTTTTCCCTCCTGATTTTCTCCAGAACTGGTTCAAAGGCTAGAATGTACAGATAAGGGGACAAAGGACACCCTTATCTAACTGATCTTTTAATTCTAATTTCATTTGAAAGTATATTATTTATTAACAGTTGGCTAACTGGTTTCCTGTATAAAATTTTTATCCAATTACAAAAATACTCCCCTAATTTATTGTGCTGTAATATCTTGTAAAGGTATACATGATCTACCCTGTCAAAAGCTTTCTCCTGGTCTAGTAATAATATGCATGTCTGAACTTTTTTGTCATTTGCATATTGAATAATGTCTCTGATTAAATGATTGTGGTTGTTGATGTCCCTGCCTTTAATGCTGCATTGTTGATTGACATGAATGAGAGTTATTAAATGTGGTTTTAATTTATTGACCAATGTTTTGGTAAGGATTTTATAGTTTGTTTTGAGTAATGATATGGGCCTGTAATTTATTGGCGCGGTGGTCGAGTGGCAGCGCACTGGACTGTCGTACCGATGGTCACGGGTTCGAATCCGTGTGAAGGCAAGGGTTTGTTCCCGGGGCCTAGGGCGTCCATGAGTCACCCCGCTCCGAATGGGTACCTAACACTACACGTAGTTAGGCGGCTGGGTAATGCGTGTAACCCACAAAGCCGTGGCCTGTGAGCGCTGCATCACTTGCCAATCAGATCATCTCTCATGGTCTCTGGCCGTCACTATCTTCCGCATAGAAGGAGCGTCTGTATAGATAAGAAAAGACAAGACAATTTTAAGTTGTGTTTTGTCTGTGTCTTTCTTTGGTATAAGTGGGATGTAAGAAGTGTTCATTGAATTTGCTAGTTCCATGTTGTTGTAAGCTTCTTCTAATGTTGCCTGTAGTATTGGGCCTAGTGTTGTAAAAAAGAAGTTGTAAAACTCTGTAGTTAGTCCATCTGGCCCAGGTGATTTGTTTTTATTCATGCTGTGTAGTGTCCCTTTTATGTCTTGTAATGTAAATGGTTTGTTCATTTCTTCGGTTTGCTTTTCTTGTAGTGCTTCAGTCATATTTGTGTACTGATCCTGTATATCTGAGTCCATTTGTTCATTTGCAAAAAGATGTGTGTAGTATTTTTCAAATGTGCCTACAATCTCTTTGTTGTCAGTTTGTGTTGTTCCATCTGTGTCTATTATTTGTTTTATCTGCCTGCTTTTTTGTATGTTTTGTTCTATTGTTAGGAAATGTTTTGTTGGTGCTTCTGTGTAGTTCGTGAGTATTCTACTTCTAACTAGGGCACCATTATATTTATGCTGCTGTATTGTTTCTAATTCTTCCTCTAATTCATGTATGGCGTGATTTGTTGGGTCGTTGTTGTTTTCTATTGATATTATCACTTTAAGTTCATTTTCTCTTTGTCGGATTTGCCTGTGTAGCTGGGTTGCAAAATTTTGTGTGATGTGTTTAATTGTAGATTTTAAAAGATCCCAGTTTTGGCCTATATTTGTAGTTGGTAGTGTGCTGTATTGCTGGATTATTTTATTAATGATATCTGTGTATTGATCGTTTTCTAAAAATGTATTGTTGAATTTCCAATGAGGGGATTTTTTAATGATATTGGTCTTTGTAGTATTTAGTGTAATTTTCACCCCTTTTGTGGTCTGTAAACTTTAGGTTTCTGTAACATGTTTAGCTTCATTAATTGTGTCTGTATTTGTGATGTAGAATCTATCTAACCTTGATTGGGGTGTTAAAATTATTATTATTAAATGTTGTTTCTTTTCCATTTTTATGAATTGTTCTGTATGCGTCTACTAATTTGTAGGTATCCGTTATGTACTGTAGTACTTCTATCCCCGTGTTAACTTCTACTATTTTCCTTTTCCTGTTGGGGTTGGTTGTGTCAAGAGGGCTCGTAACATAGTTAAAATCCCCTCCTAAGACAACCTTCCCTCTCTTAAATAAATTTTCCAAATTTGTAACTAGTGTTTTGTAAAAAAGTGGTTGCTCTTTGGGTTTGGCTGGGGCGTATATGTTAACAAGTGTGTATATGTCTTTCTTGTCTGTAATGTTCATGGTGACCATTCTTCCCTCACTATCCCTGTCCTTATGTGTTATTTCCCATCTATCGGATGTCTGTACTATTCCCACCCCTTTAAATCTCCCTAAACTAAAGTGACTGTTTTTCATCCCTAAAGTCTTTGTGTACATATTTGCGTCGTGTTCTGTTGTTATGTTTGTTTCCTGTAAAAAAATAAAATCTGTCTTGTGCTTTTTAACCAGGTCAATAATGTGTTGTTCTTTATTTGTACAGGTCTTAATATTGAGTGATAGCAGTGTGAGCTGTGTAGTCCCAGTGTCTGCCATGTTCGTGTCTCGGGGCCGAGCGTCGAGGTCACGTAATGTTGTTTTGTTAGTGAAAGCTACGCTTGACCGCATTCTACTGCCATTGCCCCGTGTGTGTGAAACATTCATCGCCATGATATTAGTAGATTGTTTTTAAAAAGTTACATTTCTTTTATTCTTAGAAAAACACTTGACTAATCACTGTCGTCTGTTGTCTCGTCCTGGGGAAACCAGTCATATTTCTTGTATTTTATCTCGTCTGTCTCTGAATCTTCGTCTTGGTAATGTCTTTTCGTTGCCGTCCACGCTTTCTGGAGTGGTTCGTTTGTGCTGGGAGGACTCCCATGAGTGACAGCGTCGGCGTACGATCTCGTCTTAGGGGAAATCCCTCCTGCTGTCGTCTCTGTTGTTTTCCTGTTGTTGTTTCCTTTTTGACGTTTTAATTTGCCAGCCTTCCTCGGGTTTGGCGTTCTTGGCCTCTCTGAGAATCGTAGTGGGGCCTGGTAGTGCCTTCGTCGTTGAGCCTCCAGCTTGGGCCGCCACGGGGACAGACACGGGGGCCACCGCTGGGACCGCCACGGGGACTATCACGGGAGCCGCCAAAGGGGCTGTGACGGGGGCCGCTAGAGGGTCTGTGAAGGCAGCCGCCAAGCTTGCTTCCACCGGCTTTGTCGTTTGGACATCTGGCTTGTCATTGTAATCCATCGGACCTTCTCTTGTCTTCTCCCTCATACTCTCTCCCGTTGATCTTCCCTGGCCACACTTGCTGGTCCAGTGTTCCTGCGACCCGCACAGGAAACAGGCCTGTCTTCTGCAGGGACCAGGAGCAGCACTCTCTTGTCCTTCACCTGTCCACACTCTAGGTATATATAGTGTGGGAACACTTGTTACGTTATCTGGTCTGTAAAGAACCGTCCACCGGTCCGGCCTCCCTTTGTGAGGGAAAGCCTCTACTTTCTCCTTGCTCAAAAAAGAGAGCATTTCTTCGACCCCTCCTTAGGCAGGGTTGGGGGGGACCCAATGTACTATGACCTTTTTCCTTTCTTTTCCAACATGTTCAAAGCTTATGTGTTTCCCTACTCCAACTTGCAGCGTTTTACAGTGCAAGTTATCGAAATGCTGCCGCTCCGCTTGTGGTCCAAGTTTGAGGAACCATTTGAGTGGTTCCTCGAATTGTAGAGAGCCTCTATGTCTTTGATGTTATTTTTATTTCTTTGATCAAGCATTCTATGATTTCTGTTGACATAACTTTGAACGCTTCTTTCCCAGACACAGTAAGGGAAAGTGTGTTGGGTGGTGTGCACTTGAGAGTGACACACTCTTTACTATAAATCTTTTGAACATTCTGGATTACTCACATGTACTAGAATCCCTTCACACATGCACAATCCACTGACAAAAACATGATCTAAAAAGTCCAAACGAATATCTTCTCACTGGTCTATATCCACTGATCTAGATCTCTGTAATCACTTTAATCTTAGTAAAAGGCGAATGATTTAATCGTTGTGAAGTGAATTACTATTACGCAAATGAAAGTTAAAGTGAAAATTGTCTCACTTATAAAAATAACATTAAAAGCGCTAACTGAGATTTTGCAAATACAGCTTAATATTAAAACACGTCAGGACAGTGTTTTATGGTGCGGTGCTGAAAGGAAATACACTTTCAATTCACATCCGATATGTAAATATAAGTCTTTAATAAAATGGGTTCTCTTTTGATTTATTCCTGATACGTAGCATATATTTTATAATATTGTTTTTTTTTACTGTTAAATGATAATCAGATTTCAAAGCGACAATCGGTTTTAAATTTCCAAAACGTATATTCGAATTTGATTCGGCCATGTTTATTAAGTGAATATTATTCACAATTCACATCCGATATGTAAATATATGTCTTTAATAAAATGGGTTCTCTTTTGTTTTATTCCTGATATGTAGCATAATTTTTTATAATATTGGTTTTTTTACTGT
Organism: Ampullaceana balthica; assembly: GCA_944989445.1. Taxonomy (NCBI): domain Eukaryota; kingdom Metazoa; phylum Mollusca; class Gastropoda; family Lymnaeidae; genus Ampullaceana; species Ampullaceana balthica. The sequence goes on along the minus strand of CALYLW010001237.1, from coordinate 217,385 downwards.
TAAATGATAATCAGATTTCAAAGCGACAATCAGTTTTAAATTTCCAAAACCTATATTCGAATTTGATTCGGCCATATTTATTAAGTGAAATCCGGCTGGAGCCGAAGCTGGTTACTGGATCATATCAACCTAGGACAACACAAGCATGGGTAGGACAAGACGAGAACAGTTATATAACGGTTACTAGATCATACCAAAGTCATCACAAATGGGACAGTTCATTGTGGCGCCACTAGCAGGGGTAGAACAAGATGAGAACAGTTATATAACGGTTACTAGATCATACCAAAGTCATCACAAATGGGACAGTTCATTGTGGCGCCACTAGCATATATCACATACCAAAGTCATCACAAATGGGACAGTTCATTGTGGCGCCACTAGCATATATCACATACTAAAGTCATCACAAATGGGACAGTTCATAGTGGCGCCACTAGCATATATCACATACTAAAGTCATCACAAATGGGAGAGTTCATTGTGGCGCCATCACAAATTGGGACAGTTCATTGTGGCGCCATCACAAATGGGACAGTTCATTGTGGCGCCACTAGCATATATCAATGCTTACAAACTAAGATAATAATTTACTGTGCATTATGTCAGTTCAAGGTAGTTGTGCTGGTATTATGATGTATGAATCCTTAAAAAAAATTGACATTCCTTTACTCGTTGTAGTGTAAGTTAAGTATATTGTGTCGGCACTAGCATATAGAAACACTTTAAAGCTGTGACATTTATTCACTATTTGTTGTGGTGTGAATTCAAGTTTATTGTGTCGACAGTAGGATACATCAACACTAGAAACTATTTTTGTTTTTTTTACTTTGTACCAAGTAGAAAAACAGAGAGAACGAATGAGGGGTAACAGTATTATTGTAATTTGTTGTTGGTAACAGTATATTGTAATTTGTTGTGTAACAGTATTATTGTAATTTGTTGTTGGTAACAGTATTATTGTAATTTGTTGTTGGTAACAGTATTATTGTAATTTGTTGTTGGTAACAGTATGATTGTAATTTGTTGTTGGTAACAGTATTATTGTAATTTGTTGTTGGTAACAGTATTATTGTAATTTGTTGTTGGTAAACATGAACAACAAAATCGTACGTCTTTTTTTTCCCCAAAGATTAAATGGCAGTGAGAGTGACAAGAACGAGGAGTACAACTGAGGGGACAAACACAGAGAGGTCACAGTAGAAAGTGAGGGAGTGATTAACTCAGAGAGAACACAGTAGAAGGAGAGTGACATTAAAACGAGGATATTGCAGACGCCCTTTCTTTGTTGAAGATTATTGCGTACCACGTTCTTGTAAGAAGTGCCAACTCTGAGTTTCATACTCGCGACTCTATGTACGTCAGCAGAGCACTCATGCCACTAGACAACTGTGTCCCCTTATTTATATACATATTGAAAACATATAAAGTAAATTCAAATTACTTAAGAAGTTGTAATTGATATTTGTTCGGAGACTTAAATTTCGACATTTATATAATTTTCGTTTATACTATGGACTTACATTTACAAGAACATAATTATCGTTTGAATGGGGCAAGGGAGAGAGGGCTACACCATACGCTAACAGTTAGTAACTAACTCGTAAAGGACAAACAGACAGAAATGCAGATTTGAAACGTGTACATATAACTAACAAGACGAACTAGTGACACGAATTGTTTAAATCGAACTAAGTCTATACTGGTGACTGGTGGTAGGTAAAAACTTGCAATTTATTAAAATGTTTTCTCTTTATTTAAGGGATCTAAGTCAAGTGGATTGCCACTTGCATAAACAAATGAAATACACATGGGACACTCTTCGCTTGTTAATAATTACTTATGGCAATACATGACTGTAAATGTGTTAAATGTATAGTTTTCTTAATTTTAAATAACTAGATTTTGCGTTGTTCTTGAAATCCTGCATACTTTTCAGCCATGAAGAAATATTAACACACGTTGGGCGTCTGCAGTCCATTATTTTAAGATCATCATTTATATAAAATCTTTTTAGAAATGTCGTAAGAACATCTTGCAACTTTGTTTTGTTCTTGATTAATAGTTTTAGTATTTTTATCCAATATATGATTCTTTCCAATTGCAAAAAAAAATTGGTAAAGTTTAGTACTTGTTCATGAGAGGCTACTTTTGAGTTTTTGTGTGTCAAGTTTTAATTCCATTAGATAAGCAATTTTATTCATCGATTTTATTTATTCCACAAAATAAAGACATTAACAATAAAATAATTTTGCTTTGAAAGAAAATATCATATAACTACGCCAACAACTTTGTTGCAGTAGTTTACCTGCGTTAAAATTGATTAAATGTAACAGCACATAATTGTCATGTTGGTACATTACTTCAGCCCCAATGTTTTTCAGCTCAGTGGCATTAGTTTTAGAAGTCTTTATTTTAATAAAAGAATATGAGTTTGAAATTTTGGCGTTAGCAACGTCTACGTATTTTAATATAGTTTCTTGCTTTAAAAAACAGAAGTATCTTTTTTTATTTTATTTTATCAAACTTTTTAATAACGTTATTTTTTTAAGAAGCTAATTAACATAGATGAATTAGCCGCTCCCCTCACCGCCCCCCCCCTCCCAACAATGTGCTGCTTTGAGAATTCGCTTGGCTCACGTTTAAAAATGTAAGCTGTGCTTTTACTACAGGAAAAGCTGTTAAATTTAAAGAACCAGTTAAGTTGATACCACATAGGGCTCTGGTTTTTCAGAGCAGTAGCATTAGTATAAGAAGAATTTAAGAAGTTCTGGCAATTGAAACGTTCACATGCTTGATTATATTTCCTTTATTTTTTTTATATTAATTTCTTATTTGGCTGTTATTTATTTCGATTAAAAGCTCCACTTTCTTATAAACTTTTAATTGTTAGAAATTATATATAAACACTACTAGGAATTTGCCGCCCCTGGCAAAGTGCCGCCCGGGGCAGTCGCCCCTGCCCCCCCCCCTCGCTACGCCACTGATTTGAGATTGAGGAAGAATGGGGATTTCATATTATGATTTAGTTTGAGGAAGAAAAAAAACCTTACTTTTGGAAATCCGAGTCTATTTACTAAACTATCGTAAAAATCTCGGGTATATCCCCAGTGTGTTTATAATGTATGCAGTCTACGTAACCTGTCAACTCTTGTTAGCGTTAGTTATTCCATTTTAATTGTTTAGATTCTTAGAAAAAAAAACAATATACAAACACACAACCATGTACGTTTAGAGGAATGTAATAGTTACAATTTAGAGATTTTAAATAAGTTTATACAAATAAAAGCGTGCAATAAAAAATATTGTTTAACTATTAAAATGAAGAAATAGGCATATTTTGCAGAAAATCAACATTATATATACGAAAGAATAAAATCTTTTTGGCGTGTAATAAAATTGAGTTTCGCGTCAATGTCGTTCTACAAAGCGCCGGTGCTGATGTATTTAAAATGACTTTGTGTTAACAAAGCTGAGCCAAGAAGAGAATTGTGAAAATCGTAATTAATGTATGAAAATCTATTAAAATATAGTTTAACATCTATGAGAAATAATATAAAAAAACTTTTTATGGAAATATTTCATGTATATAAATTAAAAATAGACATAGTAATATATAGTTCTAAGAAAAAATTAATATTATAAATATTACATTTTTCAAAAATATTAAAACTATAAAATTATTTAATGACTATTATATATATGTTTGTCTTACAGTTTATGTTCGTTGTTATGTTCTACATTTTGATCTTGTGATAGAAGGCATTCTATTTTATCCAAGTGACACGCCACTTGATTTCGATTCCTATAATTTTTGGATACAATTGCAATAAATTGCTAAGCATTCTCTTATCGACGTTGTCCTAAAATGAGGTTTTATAAACATTAGCACGTTTATAAAATAATTGTAACATACATGGGAAAAAATTGAATATTAACATGTTCATTGTTGTTCACATAGTTACATAATTTCTGCAATTTGTCAGATTCTCTTATAGTAACAATAATATTGATGTTCTTACAATATTTGTTACTGCACTTCTCTTATCTTATTGATTATGGATGCTCCTTCTATAGAGAAGTATATTGTGTATTATCGATGCTTCCAAAGAAAAAAATGGAATATAAACATGAGTAATATGTCAACTCGCTATGTTTAGAAACATTCAATCAAATATGTCAAATCGTTATGTTTAGAAACATTCAATCAAATATGTCAAATCGTTATGTTTAGAAACATTCAATCAAATATGTCAAATCGTTATGTTTAGAAACATTAAATCAAATATGTCACCTTGTTATGTTTAGAAACATTCAATCAAATATGGGAAATCGTTATGTTTAGAAACATTCAATCAAATATGTCAACTCGTTAAGTTTAGAAACATTCAATCAAATATGTCAACTCGTTATGTTTAGAAACATTCAATCAAATATGACTGTCCGTTATGTTTAGAAACATTCAATCAAATATGACAGCTCGTTATGTTTAGAAACATTCAATCAAACACTTAAGTTATAGAATCACATGTCTAAATACTATGTCTTATAAAACTACGAAATATATATTAGTAAATAAATTAATCAATGTATATTCTCATTCGTCATACGAGCTTGGTTTTCTCATGTGCAAAGTGAGTGTCTATAATTAGTGTACGAGTATAAAGTAACTTGACATGTATGTGTTTACAGTTATAGTTCTAGTTAAGAGTTAAAAGATACAGTTCTAGGTGGTATCAAAAGTTATGATATTGTTCTAGGTAAGTTTGTACATTTATAGTTCTAGGTACGTGTTTAAAGTTATAGTTCTAGGAAAGTGTTTACGGTTATTTTATATGACCATATTTTTTTAAATCTCCGCACAACAATGCACCGGTGCTTTTTTAAATTTATTGTAATATTGCACTTGGGAAAATGGAGCTCTGAAATTAATAATATAAATAAACACCCTCAATTTTCACTGACTGACTCACTCATTCCGTGTAGCTCTAAGGGACTTCACGTGCAGCACTATGTCAATACAAATTAAAATTAAGTATTATATATTTTTGATTTATCAGAAAATAAAACATTTTCCTAAATATAGCACATTTTAAATATATTGAATTTCATACTGAAAAGAAAGAAAAGTATGAGGGGTAAATTAAAATTTTTAAAAATAATTTTAAAAATAAATAAATAAAAACAATAATAATAAAAACATATTTAAAAAACCTACACGGAAGTATATCTAACTACTTCACAAAATTAAGTGTTTCTGTAACGTACTGAATGGAATATATACTAGTATTTCCATTTTGAGGCAGGGGTTCCGGACACAGGGGAGAGAGGTCATAGTAGAACGAAAGGGAGCGACCCGTGGATATTACAGACGACCGTTCTTTACAGAGGATTATTGCTTACAGGGCTCTTGTATTAACTGCCCTCTATACATTTTGTACCTATGACTCTCTGTACGCCAGCTCGACCATCATGCCCCCTAATTTACATATCATAAACAATTATATATTAAATTACCATTATATAAGGAATTGTGTGTGAAATTTGTTCAAAAGCTTTAATTTATAGATTAATACAATGTGTCCATTCTACTTTGGACTTTATTTTACTAGGAGAAATAAACCGTTTGAAACTGACGAGGGACGTAAGTGCTGCACCTGAATATAACTGCACCGGGTGAAATACGCGCTAGCTACGTCAATTACATTCTTCAACAATAGGGATATAAGTCTGAACGTAATGTTGTACGTCAATAACATACTTCAGCAATAGAGATATAAGTCTGAATTTGATGTTGTAGGTCAATAACATACTTCAACAATAGGGATATAAGTCTGAACTTGATGTTGTACGTCAATGACATACTTCAACAATAGAGATATAAGTCTGAATTTGATGTTGTACGTCAATAACATACTTCAACAATAGGGATATAAGTCTGAACTTGATGTTGTACGTCAATGACATACTTCAACAATAGAGATATAAGTCTGAACTTGATGCTGTAGAAATAATCATAATCACAATAAAGACGGAATTTTAACATTTTTTATAATAACATAATTTATTAACTTCATGCATTAGTAAAATTAGCGATGTGATCCGCCCATAACTTGCGCCTTGTTGACTTGTGATCCGCCCCTAACTTGTGCCTTGTTGACTTGTGATCCGCCCCTAACTTGTGCCATGTTGACTTGTGATCCGCCCCTAACTTGCGCCTTGTTGACTTGTGATCCGCCCCTAACTTGTGCCTTGTTGACGTGTGATCCGCCCCTAACTTGTGCCTTGTTGACTTGTGATCCGCCCCTAACTTGTGCCTTGTTGACTTGTGATCCGCCCCTAACTTGTGCCTTGTTGACGTGTGATCCGCCCCTAACTTGTGCCTTGTTGACTTGTGATCCGCCCCTAACTTGTGCCTTGTTGACTTGTGATCCGCCCCTAACTTGTGCCTTGTTGACTTGTGATCCGCCCCTAACTTGCGCCTTGTTGACTTGTGATCCGCCCCTAACTTGTGCCTTGTTGACTTGTGATCCGCCCCTAACTTGTGCCTTGTTGACTAGTGATCCGCCCCTAACTTGTGCCTTGTTGACTTGTGATCCGCCCCTAACTTGTGCCTTGTTGAATTATGATCCGCCCCTAACTTGTGCCTTGTTGACTTGTGATCCGCCCCTAACTTGTGCCTTGTTGACTTATGATCCGCCCCTAACTTGTGCCTTGTTGACTTGTGATCCGCCCCTAACTTGTGCCTTGTTGACTTGTCATCCGCCCTTAACTTGGGCCTTGTTGACTTGTGATCCGCCCCTAACTTGTGCCTTGTTGACTTGTGATCCGCCCCTAACTTGTGCCTTGTTGACTTATGATCCGCCCCTAACTTGTGCCTTGTTGACTTGTGATCCGCCCCTAACTTGTGCCTTGTTGACTTGTCATCCGCCCTTAACTTGTGCCTTGTTGACTTGTGATCCGCCCCTAACTTGTGCCTTGTTGACTTGTGATCCGCCCCTAACTTGTGCCTTGTTGACTTATGATCCGCCCCTAACTTGTGCCTTGTTGACTTGTGATCCGCCCCTAACTTGTGCCTTGTTGACTTGTGATCCGCCCCTAACTTGTGCCTTGTTGACTTGTGATCCGCCCCTAACCTGTGCCTTGTTGACTTGTGATCCGCCCCTAACTTGTGCCTTGTTGACTTGTGATCCGCCCCTAACTTGCGCCTTGTTGACTTGTGATCCGCCCCTAACTTGTGCCTTGTTGACTTGTGATCCGCCCCTAACTTGTGCCTTGTTGACTTGTGATCCGCCCCTAACTTGTGCCTTGTTGACTTGTGATCCGCCCCTAACTTGCGCCTTGTTGACTTGTGATCCGCCCCTAACTTGCGCCTTGTTGACTTATGATCCGCCCCTAACTTGCGCCTTGTTGACTTGTGATCCGCCCCTAACTTGCGCCTTGTTGACTTATGATCCACCCCTAACTTGCGCCTTGTTGACTTGTGATCCGCCCCTAACTTGTGCCTTGTTGACTTGTGATCCGCCCCTAACTTGTGCCTTGTTGACTTGTGATCCGCCCCTAACTTGTGCCTTGTTGACTTGTGATCCGCCCCTAACTTGTGCCTTGTTGACTTGTGATCCGCCCCTAACTTGTGCCTTGTTGACTTGTGATCCGCCCCTAACTTGTGCCTTGTTGACTTGTGATCCGCCCCCAACTTGTGCCTTGTTGACTTGTGATCCGCCCCTAACTTCTGCCTTGTTGACTTGTGATCCGCCCCTAACTTGTGCCTTGTTGACTTGTGATCCACCCCCAACTTGTGCCTTGTTGACTTGTGATCCGCCCCTAACTTGTGCCTTGTTGACTTGTGATCCGCCCCTAACTTGCGCCTTGTTGACTTGTGATCCGCCCCTAACTTGTGCCTTGTTGACTTGTGATCCGCCCCTAACTTGTGCCTTGTTGACTTGTGATCCGCCCCTAACTTGCGCCTTGTTGACTTGTGATCCGCCCCTAACTTGTGCCTTGTTGACTTGTGATCCGCCCCTAACTTGTGCCTTGTTGACTTGTGATCCGCCCCTAACTTGCGCCTTGTTGACTTGTGATCCGCCCATAACTTGCGTCTTGTTGACTTGTGATCCGCCCCTAACTTGCGCCTTGTTGACTTATAGCAGTAACCTCTACTCTAAAAGATCACGATGGACGTCAATTTTTTGCACCCAGGAAAAACTTGTTATGTGTACCATTTTGTATAATCAATTTGGACGTGCATTAAATTAATTTTCCCGTCAGTGACGCACCACAAAGCACTGGTGCTGGTGTACTTATTATGACTTGGGTTAAAAAAACTGAGAAATGAAAAAAAACATGAGAATGATAATTATAAAACAGACATGAAATTGTAATTAAAAATATATGAGACATTACATTAATTATTTCTGTTTACTAAATGTTTCATTAAAGGTAATTTAAAAATACGCATAGAAATATAAAAGTAGACCAAAAAAAAACAACTTTTAAACTTGTTTTATATTAACAAAAATTGCAACTAAGAAAATTTAGTTAACGACTATGATATAAATGTATGTCTTATTGTTGTTCACAGTTTATGATTGCTCTTTATCTTTCTTGATATACGGCTTCTCTATATCCAAGTGGTATGCCCCTTGACTTCGATCCCTATAATTAGGGACACAATGTCAATGAATTATTGCTAGTATTCCCCTATCCCCTTTGTTTTTAGTTAAAAAAAATAAAAAAAACTATTACGTTTATACAATTAGTACATACATGGGGAATAAACATTATTGCATATTAACCTTATCCTCACTGTTGACATAGTTACATCATATTAACCTTATCCTCACTGTTGACATAGTTACATCATAGTAACCTTATCCTCAATGTTCACATAGTTACATCATATTAACTGTATCCTCACTGTTGACATAGTTACATCATATTAACCTTATCCTTAATGTTCACACAGTTACATCATATTAACCTTATCCTCACTGTTGATATAGTTATATCATATTAATTGTATCCTCACTATTGACATAGTTACATCATATTAACCTTATCCTCACTGTTGACATAGTTACGTCACATTAAACTTATCCTGACTGTTGACATAGTTACATCATATTAACCTTATTCTAACTGTTGGCATAGCTACATCATATTAAAATTATCCTCACTGTTGTCATAGTTACATCATATTAACCTTATCCTCACTATTCACATAGATTCATCATATTAACCTTATCCTCACTGTGCACATAGTTACATCATACTATCCTTATCCTCAATGTTCCGATAGTTACATCATAATAACCTTATTCTCACTGTTGACATAGCTACATCATATTAACCTTATCCTCACTGCTCAAATAGTTACATCATATTAACCTTATCCTCACTGTTGACATAGTTACATCATATTATCCTTATACTCACTGTTGACATAGTTACATCATATTAACCTTATCCTCACTCTAAAATAGTTACATCATAAAAACCTTATCCTCACTGTGGACATAGTTACATCACATTATCCTTATCCTCAATGTTTCAATAGTTACATCATATTAACCTTATCCTCACTGCTAACATAGTTACATCATATTAACTTTATCATCACTGTGCACATAGTTTTATCATATTAGCCTTATCCTCAATGTTCCCATAATTACATCATATTAACCGTATCCTTACTGTTCCCATAGTTACATCATTTTAACCTTATCCTCACTGTGCACATAGTTACATCATATTAACCTTATCCTCAATGTTCCCATAATTACATCATATTAACCTTATTCTCACTGTTGACATAGCTACATCATATTAACCTTATCCTCACTGTTGACATAGTTACATCATATTAACCTTATCCTCACTGTTCACATAGTTTTATTATATTAACCTTATCCTCACTGCTCAAATAGTTACATCATATTATCCTTATCCTCAATGTTCCGATAGTTACATCATAATAATCTTATTCTCACTATTGACATAGCTACATCATATTAACCTTATCCTCACTGCTCAAATAGTTACATCATATTAACCTTATCCTCACTCTAACATAGTTACATCATATTATCCTTATACTCACTGTTGACATAGTTACATCATATTAACCTTATCCTCACTCTAAAATAGTTACATCATAAACACCTTATCCTCACTGTGGACATGGTTACATCATATTATCCTTATCCTCAATGTTCCCATAATTACATCATATTAACCGTGTCCTTATTGTTCCCATAGTTACATCATTTTAACCTTATCCTCACTGTGCACATAGTTACATCATATTAACCTTATCCTCAATGTTCCCATAATTACATCATATTAACCTTATTCTCACTGTTGACATAGCTACATCATATTAACCTTATCCTCACTGTTGACATAGTTACATCATATTAACCTTATCCTCACTGTTCACATAGTTTCATTATATTAACCTTATCCTCAATGCTCAAATAGATACATCATATTAGACTTTTCTTCACTGTTGACATAATTACATCATATTAACCTCATTCTCACTGTACACACAGTTACATCATATTATCCTTATTCTCAATGTTCCCATAGTTACATCATATTAACCTTATCCTCACTGATAACATAGTTTCATCACATTAACCTTATCCTCACTGTTGTCATAGTTACATCATATTAACCTTATCCTCACTGTTCACATGGTTACATCATATTAACCGTATCCTCAGTGTTTATATAGTTACATCATTTCTTCTACTTGTAGGATTCTCTCATGGTGACAACAATATTAATGTTCTTACAAAATTTGTCTTTCACTCGTATTCATATCATTTTTAATTTTTCGTTTTATAGTTTCCTTCTAAAAATGATATGTTTAAAAGACACTGATTGAATTATGCATAAAGACTGCGCCACCTGAGACTGTGAATATCACGGCTTCAAATTATCGTGTAAGCTCCTCCAAAAAATTTGTTAAATCCAGGTAGAAATATGTGTGGGACATAACGTGTATAAATTTTCCCTTTTAGTTTTGGTTTTAGGCGATTAAATCTCTGTTGATGACACGTGATTTTTATCTCATACATTTTAAGATTTTACGATTAATGGAGGTGGAAATTTTACTGACCAGGGAATCTGTGTTGTAAAACATATATCATTTTAGAAAGAAAAAGTTAGTAGTTAAAATTATTCAGGTCCGTCATATTGAGAACTTCGGCAAATTATCATATAACTATGACAAACATAAGATTATGTTGATACTTCTGGTAGTAGAATCATATCTTCATTTTTTATCCCATAGGATCACGTTGACATATCTTCAGGAAATATCATATACATGTAAATCTCTTTTAAATTATACACCGAAAATAGGTGTAACAGGCCTTTTGTCGAGAACAGGGGTGGTCAAACTATATGATGCGGCACGTGGCCCGTAGGCATGCACATGTTGCGATCTCATGTCGATGGTAATTTTTTATTTTTAGAATTTTCGTTATATTTTTATAATTTTATTCCGAGTTTTTGTTTCGAATCTAGTGATATTGAATTTGTGTTATAGCTCTAGAATTGATTACTGATCATTAGTCATTATTTATTAACACCCTTATTCAAAACTGCATTTAACCTCAACCGGAAGTTTCTTCGTTTACGATTTACATATTGGCGGTTTTGTAAAAAATTCTAATTTAAAAGTGAATATACGTTGATTTTACCATGAGTGCTGCAAAAAAAAAGAAAGATTGAGTATAAATGTCGTTTTTTATGACGAATAGACCGCTAAATATTGCTTCATGAGCGTTGTGCAATCGCAAAAAATTGTGAAACGGATCAAGTCTTTTTCTGACAGCTAGTTTATCATATAATGTATGTCAGATGCAGCAAGCATTATGTGTCCAGAAAAAAAAGCAAAATTTGATAGCATTTATTTATCAAGGAGAACTGTAGTCAGGTGTGTTTAAAAAGAAATAGCGACAATTTGTTGCACCAATTTTGAGAGGCAAGCAAAGACATTTTGGTTACTCGCTTACATTGGACAAAAGTACAGGGCAATGCACCACTGTTGGTATTTAAAAGGGTAATAAACACTCGTTTTGAACTTACTTAGTGTTGAGCCACTCAAAGACACAACTACATGCTAGGATTCATTCAATGCTGTTGAGAACTGTTTTGATTGTCTTTACTTTGTCACCTCTGAGAAATACTGAATATTTTAATATATATATATATATATATATATATATATAAATATATTCTTTGATTGATTGATCGATACACACAGCCATGTACTATTAGAGGAGTAGAATATGAACAATACGTAGATCCGCAACAAAACCACACAGCTATAAACGTGCAGGATACATATCGTTTCACTATACAGATGAAGAAATATATTCGTTCGTCCGTCGATACGACGAGGACCACTCTAGTCATCCGAGGGTTTTCTGTGCGTGCGCAGATGGCTGATTAGGCCGATCCTTGCACGAAAGGTTCGGGAACAGAAGGGACAGGGGGCGAGTGCGACATCTCCTGGAGGGTTGACAGCATGGGCCTTTCGGGCTTGCCTCTTCTTTTCTGCGGCGGTAATCCGGTTTGCCTCACATGACCTGGCACCTTCGTGAAGAAATATACATATTTTGCAGACAACACAACATTATATTATGTAATGAATAAAATCATTTTTGGCGTGAATTAAAATTGAGTTTCACATCAATGACGTTTTAAAACGCACCGGTGCTGATGTATTTAAAATGACTTTGTGTTGACAAAACTGAGCGAAGAAGAGGAATGTGAAAATCTTAATTACTTTATAAAATTATGTTAAAATATAGTTTAAGATCTATGAGACATAACATAAAAATACTTTTTTATGGAAATATTTCATTGTATATAAATTAAAAGTAGACATAGTAATATAGAGTTTTAACAAAAAAAATTATATTAGAAATCTCATTTATTTTTAAAAAAAAGAAAACTATGAAATTTATTTAATTACTATTATATATATCTTTGTCTTACATTTTATATTACGGGATGAATATTACACTGACTCTTCTGACAGAAGGCATTCTATTTTATCCCAGTGGCACGCCACTTGACTTCGATTCCTATAATTTTGGGATACAGTTTTAATAAATTGCTAAGCATTCTCTTATCGACCTCCTAAAATGAGGTTATTATAAATATTAGATCGTTTATAAAATAATTGTAACATACATTGGAAAAAATTGAATATTAACATGTTCATTGTTGTTCACACAGTTACATAATTTATGATATTTGTATGATTCTCTTATGTTAACAACACTTTTGATGTTCTTACAATATTTGTTACTGCACTTCTCTTATCTTATTGCCTATGAATGCTCCTTCTATACAGAAGTATATTGTATATTATCGATGCTTCCAAAGAAAAAAAGTGGAATATGAGCATGACTAATAAGCACTTGTTTAAGCGTGATTCCAACTGGAGCACACATAGAGGGGAATTTTATATTAATATAATTTTCTTTTTAAACCTAAGTTTTTGACTATAAATCCTTTATGTACGAGACGTTACTAAAAGAATTTTCATTATAATTCGCAACGCAAGACAAACCAAATATACAAATTGTAGTTATGTCTCGTAAAACATGATTAATATAATGCGCACCATTCAGGAATATGTTTATAAAAAGTATTGTCAATAAAATACGCACCTTATTGCGCGACAGGAAAAGTTCTTCAATAAAATACGAACAGCGACACTGCAGCATACATTTTAACATGTTACATAGTGATAAATAAAGATAACTTAAAAATTCATTAATTTAATTACAGTACATTCAATTTATTTGAAATTTTGAGACATCATTTTTATTTTCGGCACCAAACTGCCAGTCAAAATTTCAGCTCGCTAGCTTTCGAGGCAAGAGATTAAAAATCGATCCAAAGTTTTTCGACAAGGGCACAGACACCACGAGTTAATATAAATGATTTTATTTTTTTTAAAAACAAAAAACAAGATTTTTAAATCCCTTATAATAACTTCACCGGCGTCTCTGTCGTCATCTCTCTCTATCTTGTGCGGGCGGAAAAACAAAAGTCACAAATGACCCAATTTCACGTGATCCGATCGAGCTGAAATTTGGAACACGGACCCGTCTCACATAACAATGCATCGTATCAAAACTTTTAGATTGATCGAATGTATTGTAATTGAATTAATGCATTTTTAGTTTATCCTTATATAACGTATGTAATTCAAACTCACTGTTTGTTATTTTTTTTTGTCCACGTGAAAGATTGAGCTGACGCGTTGAGGCGACCCATCGAAGGACCGGCGTGCTTTTGTTTACATTTTACGTGTCAAGCTGAGTTCGGTCAAGCGATCGAAGACCAGACTTTTCCCCTCTCCCCCCCCCCGCCCACCCCACCCCGCCCCCCACCAAGGGTTATGAAGCAATGTTGAGTTAAGACAGATTCAGTCAGTAAATGTTTGTAGCGTTTGAAAATAATCAATACTGTTAGTTATGTCTCATATATAAGGGATTTATAGTCAAAAACTTTGTTTTTACGGGTTTGTTTTTTACTATAAATCCTTTATATACGAGACATAAATAAAAGAATGTTCATTATAATACGCAGCACACGACAATTCAAAAATCCTAAATTTCAGTTATGTCTCGTAAAACCGGTTTAATATTGTGCGCTACAATCAGGAAAATATTTTTTAAAATTACCTTACATATAATACGCACCAAATCGCGCAACAGGGAAGTATTAATATGGTTGTTCAATATATGTAATACGCACCGCGATACCCTATCTCAAAAAATAACATGATTCATAGAGATACATAAAATAATCTAAAAATTCAATAATTTAATGACAGTACATGCGATCGATCTAAAATTTTGATACGTCTTCGTAATCATCGACAGAAAACTGCCTGTAAAATTTCAGCTCGCTTGCTTACGAGAAAATGGGTTAAAAAGCGATCCAAAAATTTTCGACAAACAAAGATGCAAGCGACCAAACAGACACCAAGAGTTAATATAAATGATTTATTAAAAAGAACCCGTAAAAAACTAAGTATTTGACTATAAATCCTTTATGTACGAGACAAAACTAAAAGAATGTTCATTAAAATACGCGGCACAAAACAATCCAAAAATACAAACTTTTAGTTATGTCTAAAAAAAACATGTTTATTATAATGCGCACCGATCGGGAATATGTTTTTTTTTATTACAGGCTTTTGTTTAACTCACACTGTTTTTATGTTCAATTTTGTATCCATCCTTCAATCAAATCTTGTAATGTAAAATTAAACAACTTCTGATGGTCCTAGAGATGTACAAACTTTTACCACATATAGATCGTGGATGACAATGCATTGTTTCTAAATTTCAGATCGATCGAATGTACCGTAATTAAATTAATGCATTTTTAGTTTTTTGTTTACTAAACGTATTGTTAATATAATACGCACTAAATCGCACAAACAGGAAAGTATTAATAAGAAAGGTCGTTCAATATAATACTCACCGCGACACTTTATCTCTAAAAATAACATGATACATAGAGATAAATAAAATAATCTAAAAAGTTCAATAATTTAATGACAGTACATGCGATCGATCTGAAATTTTGATACATCGTTTTTATCATCAACACAAAACAGCCTCCACAATTTCACCTCGCTAGCTTACGATAAAGTGGGTTATAAATCGATCCAAAGTTTTTTTCGACAAACAAACAAGGAAGCAACCAGACTCCACGAAATATAAAAATAAAGGATTTATAAAGGGAAGACTTTTTTTTATTAAAGACTAGTATTGCCATTTGGGGCCTGCATTGACAGTGTATTTCCTTTCAGCACCGCGCCATAAAGCACTGTACTGACGTGTTTAATATTAAGCTGCATTTTCGAAATATTATTTCTCAATTTAATAACATATTTTTTTATAAGGGAAACAAAACATCATTTTAGAAAAAAGATAAATTTAAAAAAAATATAATTATAAATCTGTAAAGAAAAATTGCCAACATCTATTTATTAATTTAAAGTTTTATTAAAAGTTTTTAAAACACTTTTCATTTCTATACCATTTTTTAAAGAAAAACTACTTTTTAAAATATAAATAAGCTCTGAAATACTTGTTCTACTACTATTTATATAAATTAACAATTTAAAATTATGGCACCTCCCTCCATTAACATCTACGGTGATTTAGGAGGCTCATTACTAGCATTTCGATTTAGAGAGTTTTAACCTTCGTCTTCTTGAGTTGAACCAAACTTAAATGATACTTATTTTAAAATGGCTTATGTCTATGGGGGTCACCAGGTGTTGATCTTACACCAGTGTCCATGTCACGGGTCAATGAGTTCGGAATTTAAGATGAGACTCAATAAATGTTGTAACAGTTTTACCGTTTGCCAGACAATCAAACTATTATTTCATATACCTAAAAATAATGATTTATTACAATTTTCAACCCTTTAACAGAAAATGAACAATTGAAAAGAAATAAATGCTATTGTTTCAATAGAATTAAGTGTTAAAAAAACAACAGCGTATTAACATTTATCAATTTAAATAGCACAATAAATTGACAATGAAAGAAACAAAAGAACAAACAAAAGCGGATTACCAACTAAAAGAAATTGTAACGTGCGCATGATAAAATATTTTAATTACAAAGAAAGAGATGTTCTCTTCCATGACAACGCAAAGTACGTAATAATTTTTACAGGTAAATTAAAGCTTACAATGTAATTAACTTTTTCGTGTTAATTGTTTTCCTTAATGACCTTGCTAATACAATTAATAACAAGGAATTGATAAGGGCTAACATATTAGATTATAATTTTAATATTTTAAAGCACATGTTAGTACAATAACATATACGAAATATAACTAAACATTGTTTCTGAGAGAAAATATTCATTAAAATATGGATTAAAAGAACAGTAGTGCTGCAGAAAATTAATTTTAATCGTTAAAAAATTGTAACTATTAAATTATTTTTAAAAGATTTATCAACTTACAAATTATTGGAAGTCAAAAAGTAACAATATAAAGATAATAAAAAATAGCGGCCGATAAATATTACATTTCCTGACGATTACACGAACATTTTGGTTTTAAACTATTGACTGATGGGAATGTTCCAAATGTTGATAAAGTTTGCCTACCATTGTTCTAACACTTCGCCTACTTATCAAACCAAATGAAAAGGGTATTAAGCTAATGGCAGTAACAGAGTTTAAATCAGAGAGAGAAAATGACGACAGTTTTTTTAATGAATTACTGCTTTACAAAATGGAGATGAAAGTTCCTCAATCCATTTACCCTCAATGTTGGAAACTTAATGAAAACCGATATTGGGGGACGTGGTGGTCGATTGGCAGCGCGCTTGACTGGCGTACCGATGGTCACGGGCTCGAATCCCTGTGAAGGGGCTTAGGGCGTCCCCGAGTCACCCATTTCCAAATGGGTACCTAGTTAGGCGGCTGGGTAATGCATGGAACCATCATAGCCGAGGCCAAAGAACGCAGCATCACTTGCCAAACAGATCATCTGTCATGGTCTGTGGACACATTCCTATAAAAAATACAAAAATGGTTCAAAATAATATAATTATTAATCAAATTTCATACAAACAGATAAAAGTATTTACAAAACGTAAACAAAATAAATAAAAACACAAATACAAAGAAAACATTTTATAAAAAATATAATATCAATATGTCAATGTGATCTTTGGCATTGCATAGCATTAGCCAGTGCCTCATAATTAGGAGAGTATGACGATACTCCTGTTAGCAAACAATCATAAAGATGCTCATCGGTGAGTCGAGATCTATATGTTGATTTTTAATAAGTTCATGTTTGAAAACAACGATTCACAAAATATGTCGAACCAAAAAATGTTTTTAATTTTATATGCCACTTTTTAAAAAAAATGGAACTTTTATGTGTCCCCTGTATTCCAAAAGTCCGCTGATATTAAGGATTTTATCAAAATATCATTTTTAAGGCCCAATATTTCTAACTCTAGTTCTTCTGTCTTAACTTGAATAAAATCTGCAATACATGCGGCTATTTCCACTACATTTGTTTGGCAAGTAAAAGGATTGATACAGAAGGAAACAATTGGTACGAAAAAGGAGTGGTAACTAATTCGCGTCCCATTGCCGCATATTGTGACTCTTTTCAAAAATAAAAATCTTACTGCCCCATCCCACTGTGGAGGTAGTAAAGTGGGGGAGGGGAGGAAAGGTGTCTCATCTCAATGCTTGTGTCGGCATATCACAGCAAGTTGGCTTCCTTTCATATGAAACATAGACACCGCCTCTCTTTCCTGTCAAGCCTACTAGCGGTATGGCTGTCACCTTTTAATATCTACATAGTCCTATTACGCCATTTTCCCTAACTCAAAAACTCCATAAGTCAAATGTTTGTTTGGGTCCTTTTGAGCTCGACTTAGAGAGGTCCGCTGGGTTAGGGTTTTGATCTGGCGGCCTTATCAACTGCCCCGATGCTAACCCGTTTTTACGCCACTGATTACGCACCTCGCTTTTAGCCCGTTAAAAATTTTCAGATGGAATATCAAAACTCCTAATTCGTATTTTGTCAGACGAAGATGTCTCCTAGCTAACTGTCACGATCCGAATGGTGCAGCAATCGCAATTACCTTTACAACCACGCTGTTCCAGGCGGGGAATGCTATTTGGACATAACTCCTTGTACACGCCCAAAACTCGACGTGAGTCGATGATCGCTGAAATATTCAATCAGAGTCATGCTCCACGTGTTTTGGCGCTTTCGGTGTTCATCGGCTCAGTTCGTGGCATTCGTTCACTTCGCGTTTTTTGCGTGTACAAGGAGTGAAGTGCAAAAAGCACTCCCAGATCCAGGCTAACGTGAAGAGTGCAGTCTGGCTCGCCAATAGACAAGTTGCGACATTACTGTCAGCAAAGGAACCACTCATACATACAATATCGCAAACATACGAACGTGTTTAATAAACCTAGGTGCTAAAAAAAAATTAAACTCTAACAAATAAATAAAAATAATTCACATTTCTAAATAATGTTTATGAAAAAATTATGTCTCTGTCGAATAGTGGCGGGCACATACGAATCGGGTTTGGAACCCCTGCTTTAATGCAATTAGAGACAAAAAACGAAAGTTGCGTGATAAATCAATAATTCAATTAATGTTGATGTGATAAGTCAATAATACAAGTAACGCCGCTGTGATAAGTCAATAATACAAGTAACACCACTGTGATAAGTGAATAATACAAGTAACGCCGCTGTGATAAGTCAATAATACAAGTAACGCCGCTGTGATAAGTCAATAATACAAGTAACGCCGCTGTGATAAGTCAATAATACAAGTAACGCCGATGTGACTAGTCAATAATACAAGTAATGCTGCTGTGATAAGTCAATAAAACAAGTAACACCGCTGTGATAAGTCAATAATTCATTTAATGCCACTGTGATAAGTCAATAATACAAGTAACGCCACTGTGATAAGTTAATAATACAAGTAATGCCGCTGTGATACGTCAATAATACAAGTAACGCTGCTGTGATAAGTTAATAATACAAGTAACGCCGCTGTGATAAGTCAAAAATACATGTAACGCCGCTGTGATAAGTCAATAATACAAGTAACGCCGCTGTGATAAGTCAATAATAAAAGTAACGCCCTATGTGATAAGTCAATAATACACGTAACGCCGCTGTGATAAGTCAATAATACAAGTAACGCCGCTGTGATAAAGTCAATAATACAAGTAACGCTGCTGAAACAACACATAACATTTCTATGATGTTGGAGTGGATTCATCGGTGGATTGAAAATAAAACTAACAGATCTTACGTTATGTAATGGAGGTATTTTTAAAAATAACTACATAAGACCCGCGGGATAGCATACGCCGCAGCACTTGCTCAAAGATAATGCAAAGAAAAGGGTCGAAAAGAACGGACACAAACTACAGCACGAATAAATCAGAACAACACGAGTGAACGTCGGGGGGTTGGGACCAAACGACGCATTGTTGGTTTCGAGACATGTGCACTGCTGTTAGCTACCTACCCTTTCCACCCTGCACCACCCTAGCTTGCCAACCATAATCTGTGATTGGCCGACCCTAGCGAGGGTCAATCGTCATGCCACTTGCACTGGTCTTGTGTCTTGTTCTGGTGAATTATATATACACATTAAAATTACAAAATTAATTAACTGAACAAAATAAAATATTCGAAATGAAAATATATAAAAAAATGCGCACCTAATTCTTTATAAATTTCGTTTTTGTGTAAATATTTTTTTGTTTAAAAAATTATAATATTTTAAAAAAATATATATTAAATAAATTAATAGAAATAAATATAACTTTGTTAAGTTCGAAAATGTAAAAGTATAAAAAGATTTACCTTTCAAGATTAGTAATAACTAGACGCCCCTCGGCGTAGCATACGCCACAGACTTGCTCATGGAGAGTGCAAAGAAAGTGGAGAAATAACGGATACAAACTACAGTACGAAGAAAATACAAAATACACAAACAAATTGTGCAATGAAAACAATAAATTTGAGCTAAAATTTAGCTCAAATTTATTGTTTTCATTGCACAATTTGTTTGTGTATTTTGTATTTTATTTAAAAGCTTTATTGCAGTCCCATTCTATATACAGTACGAAGAAATCAAAACAACGCGAGTGAACGTCGGTTGCTGCCAACTCATTGTTGGTTTTGAGACTTTTGCAGGCGAAATACGGTACACCCTTAACTTCTATGAGTCAGCTATAAAACGATATTCGGTTTAAATTCAGAATTACATCATCGATAATCAGTTTTTAAAAAAAGCACAAAACAACAACATGCAATTAACAACCCTAAATATGACTAACCCTCACTGGTGTCGGCCAATCACAGTTTTTGTTTAAGGGATAGTAGCATTTAATGGGAAGCGGGTAACAACAACCTCAGTGTGCTTATTTTTTACTTACTTTGTGCTGCTTTTTGTGTCTGTACTCTCACCCCCATCCGTTCTTTGCACTGTCTATTATGATAAAGTCTGCGGCTTATGCTACGCCGAAAATCTCTCCAGAGTTCCTTCTTTTCATTCAATCACAGTCGTTTGCCCAAACCCATCCCATTTTGACAACTGTGTCTTTCAGGAAGTCTTCACCCATAACTAAATCATCTAGTGTTGGCAATAAAGGGGTAAAAGAACGGGCACAAACGGACATTTTTAAAAATTTAAAAAAAAACAATGTTTTCCCCTGGGGCTTGAACCCAGGACCATCGACGTATGAGGCGGACTTGATAACCAGTACACTACGAATTTCACATCTATTGTGAAGGAACAATGCAAGTTAATGCAAGTGCATTGTTGCCATCCACTCACACCCCCCCCTTTTTATTATTACTAGTCTTATATTAGCTTGCTTTGTAAGTTTAATCGGAACTGTCCGTCCAACTATTTGTTTATACTTTTTTCACGTGCCCAGGTTCACGCGTTGACGCCGACCGTCACTGTTCACACCCCATACCGTCCCTGCGTCCAGGGGAGATAAAAACCAGGGGAGATAATTCTGTTTCAGTCTGTAAATGTCGCGTTTGAACATAATCACTACTTTTAGTTACAACTGGAGGCTGGGGCATGGCCTCACCGAGAGGCCCGGTGCTGGGTGTGGGAGCAGGCCCATACCCAACAGTGCCCGGCTAGGAACGCCGAAGACAGGAAGACCCTCTGGGCAAGGGGCGGAACGCACACGGACCGTCCTCAATGGGTTGAAGATTTCTGCCTACCCCCTCTCTATTCTATGGTTCATATATCGAAAAAAGCAGGTCCCGGAATGGACCTTCTAAACCCCTTCTCGGCGGATGGTGGTACGTCGAGTCGGTTGGCTACCCCCCCTCTTAGAGGCATGGTGACGAACGACAGGCCATGTCCAAGCGGTCAATCGGTGACTGGCCGTCCTTTGTATGGGTGCGAAGGGCCATCCTGAACAAGCCCTGGTAGTTTTACAGTTGAATGTCTGTGGCATAAGGCAAAAGGCACACGAAGTAACCAAAATACTCCACGAACGAAAAGTGGATGTAGCACTGTTCCAAGAAACGCTCCTTAAGGGGAAGCCGTTCCATATCACTGGTTACTCGCTATACCATTGCAAAGTGTGACCGGCGATGTCGAGGTCTTGCCACAGCGGTCCGGAATGATTTAACGATGGAGCTGCTCGAAGTTAAGTGTTACAGCAACACTGATACTCTCACAGTGAGAGTTTTCAAAGGCGACGTTGGCTTTACAATCACGAACGTCTATAATACGCCCAGAAATCCAATCGCACTTCCAGTTGGGGAAGATGTCATTTTTGGCAAAACGATAATAGCAGGAGACTTTAATGCACAGTCTCCTGACTGGGGCTATGCCGAACGGAACGCGTCAGGCCGTTACATCGAGGATGTCTGTATTAATACGAATCTCATCAGGCTGCAAAATGCAGACAGTGAACCGACACTACTGCACACGGGACACAGCACGGAGTCCCGCCCAGATCTAACGCTTATATCCGCTGACCTAGAGTCGAAGCATAGACTGGAAGTCTTAAAGGAAGTAGGTAGCGACCATCTGCCAATCCTGATTGAATTTGTGCTTGGTGCAGGCAAACCTCGATTTGAAAGAAGGCATTGGCAGTTCCGTAAGGCCGATTGGCGAAAGTACGAGGCCGAGAGCGAGACCAAGCTCGCTCTGCTGGATGTTGCAGGAGACAACATGGATGCCACCTACGGGCAGTTTATTGACACAATCCTTGGGGTTGCGAGGCGAACGATCCCAAGGACTAACGGGAAACAGAAGTTCAGACCTTACTGGGACAAGAGTCTGACAGAATTGGTGAAGCAAAGAGCAAAAGCACGGAAAAAGGCAGCCAGGCTGAAGACACCCGAAGCTCGTAGGGCGTACAACAGACTGACGGCTGAAGTCCGGGCCGCTGTCGACAAAGCGAAGAAGGCGAAATGGGTAAATACGTGCGAAAAACTCGATCTCGTAGACGGAAGGAAAAGTTTGGCGGCTCTTAGATGCATATCTGGCGGGGAAGACAAAGAATTCCAACCCTTTGACGACACCAAAGGGCCAAAGGGCTAGTGAAGTTAAGCGCGCACGAGCGCTAAACAAACACTTTGCCCAGGTTAACAAGAAAGGCGCCAGATCTGATTTTAGCCGAACAATCGACCGAATGCGCAAAGAGGGCTCAAGGAGACAAAGTAGGGCCCTCAACTAGAGTTTTTCGCGGCCCCCTTCACAATGACAGAGTTGCAAACCGCACTCAACAAAGTGCCAAGCTGGCAAAGCACCAGGACCAGATAAAGTTCACAATGAAATGCTCAAGCATCTGGGCAAGACAGGCCGAATGAAACTGCTTGGTTTCATAAATAGAACTTGGACAACAGGCACGCTGCCGAAGCTGTGGAAAAAGGCCACAATAACCCCAATTCCCAAAGAGGGGAAACCAGGCGAACACCCGTCCAGTTACCGGCCAATTTCCCTCACGTCGTGTGTGGGGAAGGTAGCTGAACGGTTAGTGAACGCACGACTCTACTGGTTCCTCGAAAAGACCAAATGCATTCCAAATTACGCAAGGGTGGGTTCCCGAAAGGGACGCCAACCGATGGACCAGGCTCTCCGACTAATTCAGACAATCACAAATGAACTCCAGTCGAGGAATCACACCGTTGCGGTGTTCTTCGATCTAAAGCAGGCATACGACAAGGTGTGGCGTGGAGGGCTACTTTATAAGTTGCAGCAGTTAGGTGTCACTGCGAACATGTACAGTTTGGATAAAATCGTTCCTTACGGACAGAACGATCAAGACTCGAGTGGGGGAGTCATTATCCAACGAAGAGCGCCTGGAGGACGGACTCCCACAGGGGTCCGCCCTTAGTTGTACATTGTTCTTAGCCTACGTCCACGACCTACAAGGGTATTCTGGGGTCACAGAATGCCATGTTTGCTGACGATCTGGCTATATGGAGTTCCGGAAAGGACGTTGCAACCCTGCAGAACAGGCTGCAGGAAGATCTGAATCGAATCGAAGACTACGCCAACCGTTGGCGCCTAGTAGTCAATACGGAGAAAACGGTCCACTCCATTTTCACAAATGGACGGAATGCCCTGAAGCATGAGGTGGTGCTTCAGATATGTGGGAAAAGATTGAATTGGGATCGGACACCAACGTACTTGGGAATCAAGCTGGACCAGAAGGTCCAGCTACATAACCATGTGCGTGAATTGTGTGCCAAAGCCACAGCTAAACTGTCCCTGGTGAAGAAACTGGCTAGCACTAGTTGGGGTGCGGATGCAAGACTACTGAGAGCTCTCTATCTCGGTAGTGTGAGGGGTGCCATTGATTACAGCCTCCCTGGTCCAGGCCTTTGCGAGCCGTACGGCTCTAGAGGGTCTGGACCGAATACAGAACCAAGCTCTACGGTTTGTATGCGGGGCGTTGCGTACGACACCCACAGCCGCTGTAGAAATTATGTCCAACGTAGAACCCCTGGCGATAAGGCGAGAAAAGGCAATCATGACCACGGTGGAACGATACCGTAGGTTGGAGCATGACGAACCCTGCTTCCAATTACAAGACCGATGGGTAAAGAGGACCCGACTGAAAAGACCATCCTTCATGGATACGGTCTACGAACTAGAAGACTCAGTCCCCATACCCAAGCACAGGGAACGCATGCGACTGGTCCCTGCTCGAGGACCACATGAAAGCTCTGACTTGCCTGAACTACGTTTGACACTGGCAAATACAGCGGTGACGAAAGCCAGTCCTGTCGAGGTCCAGCGAGACGAGACTCTGAAGACAATCGAAGCTTATGGCGACAGCGTGGTAAAAGTCTTTACGGACGGCTCGCGTTTCAAGGATGGCAGACGTGGATACGGAGTGCTAATTCAATACCCTCAACCTTGACCTGACAGTATCGAATTATCAGGACCGTGCGGAGCCGCATACAGTAGTCATGACGCCGAACCGGAGGCGATTTGCAAAGGTTTGAAGGAAGTGCGCCGACGTCTAGCAAGAAGAAAGGATTTCCCGACCGTCGTAGTTGTCACCGACTCACGGTTTTCGCTCGAGACCGTGGGCCGATCCTCTCTGGAGACGAAAACGGTCAGTGTCATTTTAGAAACAGTAGGTGAAATCCTAGCACGAGGCGGAAAAGTAGTCCTTTAGTACATCACTGGGCACAGTGGCGAGCCTCATTCAGACAGGGTCGATAAGTTAGCGAGAGAAGGTTCAGCTCAGCCCCAACCCGATCGCCCGATGACCCAGCTGGGGGTCAGATCGTGGCTTAAGGACCATTTCCGAGAGAAATGGCTACAGGGTTGGGCATCTGGAAGCACGGCCAGAAAAGTATTCCAGTACATGCCGCGACCGAGCAAAAGCGATTCCTGGTGGAAAATTGGACGTAGCAATCAGACGTTCATAACTAGAATAAGAACTGAGCATTTTCCCATACGAAGCCACCTGTACAAGTTTAACACTAGAAGGGAACTGGCCTGTCGGCTGTGTGGCCACCGGAAGAGACGGTGGCCCAGGTACTCGAAGAGTGCCCCGAGCTGTGCGGGGATTTGGAAGGTGAAGTAACGGTACCTGCAGAGGATTACCTCTACCTCGCTTGCGATAAAATGAACCAGGTCCTAAGAGCCTAGCGGCTCGACCCAAAAGAGAATGAATATTCATCAGTTATGTCTCTTATATAAGGGATTTATAGTCAAAATGGTAAGCCTGCTTTGCACTTACTGTAAAATGCGTAGACTAAAAAGTAGAAAATTAGTGCATTTTTGATATAAGACTAGTTTTTAAAAAGTATTTTTAAGGTTAATTATTTTCATTGCATCCCACCACGCTTGCCAACAGTGTTCAGTTGACCCGAGCGAGGGACATTCGTCATGCTCAGTTGCACATTCAGTTTCTTGTTGCCTCACAGTGTCCGACCACGAAGAGAATTATATATATATATATTAAATAAAACTTTTTGAAAACTTTACACAACATCAAAGTACGAGCAACAAAGCCCGTACCAAGGACGTTCCGCCATCGTTTCATTGGCATGTTGTCTAACAGGAGTAACAGTAGTGATTAGGCCTGTCAACCGGTACCCGGGTCCTGGTACCCGGACAACCGTTGCCTTGTGATTACCCGGGTAATAAAATTTCGCCCGGGTACCCGTGAAAATGTGGCTTCAATGTCTATATTAACCGTAGGCCAAACTTCGGCTCCCATGCGGCTTTTTTGTGTTTACATTGTGGCTTGCGAAACAATTTATAAAATGAAAATTTTTGTTTTAAATATATCCTGTAAAGTACATCTAAGGAGAAATATCTGTCAACGGGAACTATCTGTCAACGGGAAATAAAATACGGTCTTAACAAGTACAATGTATTTTTATATATCTTTTTTTCTCTCAAAGTGAAACAGAAATCGCACAACACACACACAAAAAATGGTTCTTTAAAAGAATCATATAAAGAAAATAAAAGTCCTCTTTAAAAAAAAAGAAGGATGGACTGCTTAGAGATGAAAGACGCCGTGTTTGTTAATAAAAAAAACACCCTTGCTTTGAAAATTTGCTTTGAAATACGCTGATTGATACTAGCTAATGTGTTTATCTACCCCCTCTCCTCCTTTCACTCCTATAACCCACACCCCTGTACTTCTTGTGTTCATTAACACGTGTTGACCTATAAAAACTGATGTTAATAATGCGTACAAGGTCGTCAGTATTTAAATTTAATAAATTAAATAGTTACTAACAATGTAAGATGGGTAAGACGTCGGCTGTGAGGATGGACTGCACAGAGATGAAAGAAGCCGTGTTTGTTTTTGTCATACAAACACCCTTGCTTTGACCTTAACGTTGATTGAAATAGCCGACAATGGGTCATCGATTGATACTATCTAATGCCGTTTTTCTACTCTCCCTCCCCCTCTCCTCTCTTCCCTCCTATAATCCAGTGCTTATCAAATTTTTTTGTATTGCGGACCGACAGGAATTTTTTCCATTGCACCAGGAACCGGTGCACTATTTCCCTGTACTTACTGGTAGCGAAATGTATTTTGCTTCCTTTTGTTTTATTTCCTTTTATTTCTTTCATTTATTTGCTTATTGTCAAAAATGACAAATTCCATAGGGTTTGTTTTATTGGTAGCAATTGGAGTATTATAATTATATTTTTCTCTCCTTTCTTGATAACTTCCGTGCACCCCCACTTTGAGAAGCACTGCAATAACCCACAGCCCTTGCATTTGCGTGTGTTTCTTGCGTTCATTAACACATGTTTGCCTAGCCCCAAAATTGATATTAATACTACACCCAAAGTTAACAAGATGGGTTAGACGTCGTGTATAATCAGGCCAATCAAGTTGGCAGCGACACGGCAAAATGCAACCATTGTAAGTAAATTCACCCAATGTCAGCAATCTTTTGGTGTCAACAAAAACAGTACCACTGACCAAAGCACGATCACTTGAGATTCATCGCAGTATTGCGTCCTTCATCGCCTTTAGCATCGACTACCGACGCCAAGTGGATATTAACTTTCAAGGTATGACACTGAACGTTACATCATTGCCGTTAACATTTTGTTTGCATGTTCAGTTTACTGTCGTCTATGAGTATGACGAATGCATTTACAGCAGGAATTGAATAAAAGTTTTTAGTGCATTATAGTTAATTGTAGTGCATTATTAGTAATAGTATGTTACTGGAAGCAAGCCGTTGGCTACTACTACTGTGTGAAATGAGGTGCATGGATGGTGGCTAGGTTGCATTGTATAGCGATCATGACGGGGAAAATTATGCGACGTTTAAGTTTAGAACGGGTAACCCGGGTACCCGTTCGAAATTTTCACGAGTACCCGGGCAGCTTTTTTCAACAAAATTGACAGACCTAGTAGTGATTAGCAGGAGTGACACACTTCAAGATGGTAACACAGTACTGAATGATGATAAAAATACTGCACTAAAAATAAAGTAAGTTTGTTCAATATTTAAATGAGATTTAATTTTTCTCCGCTAGTGATTGGCTGTAGGAGTCTGTAGTTATTTGATGGACCAATTGCTATCGAAGGACTAACGTACATCGCAAAACTATACTCATTATATTTAAATCTAATGCTGTATAACACTTTTATATCGAACCCAATAGATCAGGATAACATTAAATATATCCTGTTGTGATTACATGCGATGTCTTTGATTCGTCTATCTCCTCTAATTGTATCTATTTCTTTAAAAAACTTTTTATGTTATTCTCTTGAATAGTAATTTTGACAAAAATTATATGTTCTTAATAATCAAAATATTAATAAGTTCTCTAAAATATTTCAACAATAACACTTTGCGTGGCGGCTGGAAAGCGAAGTCAATAGTGCGCTCGTCTCCCAAACTGGGGCGTGGGATCTAGCCCACGTTAAAGCCACAATAAAATATTTATGAATGACTATCGCTTAAAAGTCCTCCACTGACCTGGAGAGGTCTACAAACTCCCTACGACCACGAGGTTACGGAACACAAAACAAAATAACAAAAAAAAACTTTGCATGAGTAGATGCTAACTGTAACCTCTATAATTTTACTCACAAAAACGTGAGACTGGTGCTTCAAAATCCCCTTCTAGTTTAGAAATACAACACAAAGATTGGTGTTTGGTTTAAACATTAAAGATTAATACTTTAGAAGGCAAAAGAGAGATCTATAGGTGAGAGAATTAGTGAATTGCATATGTAAAACCTTTATGAGCGCCAGCCACACGTTTTCAGTCATATGAAATGAAAGCACTTGAATTTATAAGTTTTAAATTATTATCTTCTTTTTATTCCATTTAAAAAACGTGGTTTTTAAAAATCATTTTTTTACCTCTATTTATTGTATTTCCTGTCAGCGCGCACCAAAAAGCACCAGTACTGATCTATTTACCTGATATTGCACGTAAAACAAATTATTCCACAAGATAAATGAGAAGATCTTAAAAATAAATTCTTTAACTTGTATTCAATGTTTCTATATCGTCTATGATAAACAGTATTCTTGATTTGTAATACGTAAATCTTATGTTTTACGTCACATGGAATTGTACATAAAGAAATATTTAATTTGATAAAAAAGGGGATTTTCTAAATTATTTAAATTAAAATTATGGAAGCTATAGATTTAATTTAAACACTGTCAAATATTTAATGACTGGTTGATTTTAACTTCCAATGGTATCTCTAACTGATTGTATCTTCTATTTTTATAAGTGGCTTGCCACTTATCTTCGTTCCCTTTAATGAGGGATACTGTGCCATTGAATTACTGGTTTTCTGTTACCCCTGGTATACACAGTGCTGTATTCACCTATAAGCTAAACAAGCTATAGTGTAGGACTTCCACTTATTCGGGAGCCCAAAAATTGTTTAGTAAGATACTGCCGTATACACTTATACTACATGTTTTGTGATTGGCGCAACGTCTTTTTAGTTCAAAGTCATAAAAAGTCTTTAGACTCTTTAAAACTCCTTTCCCCCTTACTTCCCCTCACTTGCCCCCTTACCCCCTCTCTCCACCATTACCCCACTCACTTGCCCCACTTACCCCCTCTCTCCCCCCTTACCCCACTCATTTGCCCCCCTTACCACCCTAACGACGCCACATTACATTTCAATATCAACGGTCATTTTAAGAAACGAGTTATGATTTTATAATATAATATTTGATACATTAAAATTAATGTGATAAACTGCCATATACATTCATCTCCAAATTGATAAATGTTTGTCATGAAAAACAAAACATTGGAACAATTCACGATATGAGTGCAGTAACATATTGTGTCAGTAAGTATATAGCTATGTGAACAAAAAGAGACGAGGTGAATAGGTTATTTGTGTTTTTATTCTGATTTTATAGTTTTTGATCTATCTATAAACAGTCTATAAATAGAAGCTCTTGTACAAATGCCACCAGTAAACACTATTGAGTCCAAATGGTCACAACTGTGGGACACCATACATGGCTCAGCTATTGTGGCATTTGACATGAGAGAACGCAAACGTTCAGATTG
This sequence comes from Ampullaceana balthica, assembly GCA_944989445.1. Classification (NCBI taxonomy): domain Eukaryota; kingdom Metazoa; phylum Mollusca; class Gastropoda; family Lymnaeidae; genus Ampullaceana; species Ampullaceana balthica. The sequence goes on along the minus strand of CALYLW010001237.1, from coordinate 187,267 downwards.
GTTTGAGGCTCACTGGGAGGAAATGAAGCATGTCACTGTTGCAAAAATAAAGGCTCACTTAGCCTATAAAGACAGGCCTTGCCCAAAAACTATACATTCCTTTAAGAGTGCCAATAAAATGCCCAGCAGGCAGCTCGCCACTATGCTAATATATATTCCCTCAATCTAATTTCCGGCATACAATCAGCTGCTGATAGAGGCGATACAAAGGCAATGTACGAGAATATTAAAATAGCAACAGGCCCTCTGACCTCCAACACAGCAACTCTAATGTCAAAATCAGGGGAAAATTATCACTGATCGAGACCAAGAACTCAAACGGTGGATTGAGCACTACTTGGGATTGTATGCAACAATAAACAATGTCTCATCTGCTGCCCGGGACGATATCCCAGACCTACCGGTAATGGAATAGCTTGATGCCATACCAAGCATAGATGAGCTACGTAGAGCCATCATTTGTCTAGCCTGCGGGAAACTTCCAGGGAACGATGGAATTTCACCAGAAGTTCTCAAATGTGAAAAGAAGAACATTTACAGCCTTTGCACGACATCCCCACTCTCTGCTGAGAACAGGGACAGATACCACAGGAGTTAAACGATGCCAACATTGTTACACTGTTTAAAAATAGACGTAAAAACGATTTTTTAAAACCACGTTTTTATATATGTAAATGAATTTTTATAAGACTTTCATGATGGCATTATTTGAATTTTTTATAAAATCATAGAATTGTTTCTCTAAAATGTGTTATGTCTGTGTTTACATTATACTAACTAACTGATTATAGATCAACACGTGTAACGATATTAGAGTGCAGACCTACACTAAATACAAATTTAAATGACAACAAATATTTTGAAACATACAAATTTTCAATAAGAAAATACGGATTTTGGGAAAGGAGGTGGCGGTTCAAAGCTTTGTGACATCATATTGCAGGGGCTCTAAAGTTTTGTGACGTCATATTGCAGGGGCTCTAACGTTTTGTGACGTCCTATTTGAGGGGGCCTAAAGTTTTGTGACGTCATATTGGAGGGTTCTAAAGTTTTGTGACGTCATATTGGAAGGGGTCTAAAGTTTTGTGACGTCATATTGGAAGGGGTCTAAAGTTTTGTGACGAGGTGTGTTGAGAAAGGAAGGGAGTAAACATTGGCAAAAATCACGTGAGGTCATTTATGGACCTCCCCTATTAATACATTTTCATCTAAATAAAATTATAGCTCTAATACTGCATTTCTTATCTCTAGAATAACAAACGTATTATTATGTTCGACCCTGTTAGCTTATCTGTCTAGATACATTGCATGACGAAGACAGTAAAACTATAATAAATAAGTTTAATACGTAGCGATCAAGGGAAAAAATTAGTTGTTTTTTTTCAAAATAATTTAAATTATTATTAAATTTTGAGTACATTACATTTTATAGTAAAATGTTTGATATATAATCTGTTATTGTAGTGAAGAAATAAAATAAATTAAAATAGCAATTATGTCATCCTTCTATTTCAAGTGCATTCAACCAAACTTATTACGACATGTATAAACATATAATTGACAATTGAAACGCAGCGACACCAGCTGATCAGACTGCTTACAATGTAGCTATAGTGAAAGTGGAATCAACGTTTTTCGTTTCTAATTAAAAATTGAGATATATTTTGGTTCAAATTTCAAGTAATAAAAATGATATATTTCTATATAGAAACATAGAAGGGCATAGTTGACATAAGGAGGCGGGAAAAATAAAAGCAATATGAGAGGGCAGGAGTGCTGTTAGCGAAAAGTTTTGGAAAAATAGCGCCCTAAATAAATTAAAAGGCTATACTTTTATTTAAGGTATTAATATGTTCTAGACAACTATGTATACCATATTAGGCCTATTAATGGTTAAAAATATTGTTACATTAATCGGGGGAAAAAATGAATTGATTAAATTCAATTAATTTTTTTTTATCACGATAATATAGATCCCATTAAGTCGCGATTTATTATTCCTCGAGATATGTTAAGTCATGGTAATTCCACGGCTCCCAAATTTTGTAACGTAGCAGAGCAAATTCTTTCTACCTTTATCTCATATTTTATGTCTAGTGTTCCATTATTAGGTGATTTTTAAATGTTGATAGATCGTTGATTTCCCTTGTTTGATCACGACGTAAGAACCAGAAATTAACGTGTTTGTTGTAGCATACGGAATAGGAAGTTTTTTTTTAAAACTATGTCTGAGGGTTGTATTAGAATATCTTTGTACAGTATTTTCAAGTTAGAATTAATAGCCTTTTAATAGTATTGCTTCTTTGTTCTTCCATTTAGTGCTTTTATGTTTAATGATTTATTTTAAATAACGATGCCAGTCTTGTCAGTTGTGTATATTCTCCAGTAATAAATCTGCAGATATTTGTTGTTTTTTTAAAAATATTTTATCTATATCTCTAATTAATACTGATCGGGGCTGCTATGACATGCATGTCTGTCCATAGTTTTTACATGTTGTTTTGACATAAGTCTGTCCCTGTTTATCGAAGATTTTAAAGAGTAATTAGACCTGTCTATACTGTGTATACTTGAGAGAATATTCTCTCACAACGCAGGCAGAAGACAGTGTTAGAGCAATTAATTGTGTTATAAAGTCAAATAAAATTAAATATTTCCTCTCATTTGAGCTGTTTTATCTTGTACCAGAATTTTTCCAGACAGATGGCACCGTAGGAGCGCCACCTTTCGAATACAGTGGCCTAGAGTCAAAGTCTGGCCTTAAAAGGTCTTTCATATATTACTATTGTTAAATCGGAAGAATTAAACTTAAATTTAATATATAAGTTTAGAAAAAATTATGTTAAAAAAGTATATTAACAGTGGGAAAAGTTACAATGTTCCCTCTAATGTTCGTTGGTCCGTGTGCAAAGGAAAAACAATTTAAGTTGCAGAGTATTCATTATCCTGCATTATTTTACATTAGCTTCGCGGTATTTCTAAACAGTTGCGCGGGTTCGGTTAAATAACGTCACGACTGGGCAGTTACGCAATTTAATGAGAACATTTCTAACCTAGATTTAGTGCCAATGAGGTTTAGTTGACAACATTGACGCTTGCCACTACCAATCAAAAAACTATTGAAAGGTCACTGAGTTGTCCCTCTTTTTTAAAATAATTGTTGCCGCCACTTAGCATCAATCTTATCACAGTGTATATTATAACTAAACCTAACCCAATTTCAATTTAGAAAGCCACGGTAAGTTCTTTGCCACATCTTTGAAAGCAATCGTCCCAAACAATCGCATTTACTATTGAAGAACCAATGTAGCATTACATTATTACAATTATTTTTTTTTACAAATTATTTAACAGAAATAAAAGAAGCAAAGAATTTTGAAAGGTAATTAATTGGTCTTTCCATTTACGTGTAAATTTTCGGACATTTCCTTACTTTATGCATCTATAGAATTGTCTATGTTATTTTTTTTATTACTTCATATCTTTAAATTAAATCCACACACATACACTTTATCTCGGGCATAAACACATACACTTATACACACACGCGCACAATGGAGCTTCTGCACACAAAGCGGAATATAAACTTTACACCAAAAAATAGTTAATCACAATAAATAGATCATGGATCTGTTTACATTGTTCTTTTTTCACAAATTAATATAAGCTCAATCAATGACATCACGTCTTTATATTTTACGGCGAGTATTAGGCTCTGTTAATCTCGACCCTAAAATGTTCATTATTTTACGTCTTAATTTTCAAAATGTGTATCTGGAGTTATCCCGCACCTGGGGGACACACCTTGTCGCATTACATAATAGACAACGGTGTATCTTTTTTCTGCCAGTACCACACTAAAAAAGCGCCAGTACTGATCTGTTTAATATTTCGTTTTAGGTAAGACAAATTTGGGGGTGAGAATTAATGACCAAATGCAAATACTGTGCATTCTGACATGACTAACATATCATACCTTACAAGTCTGCCAGTTATAAATTATATAAGCGGATTGCTTTAATTTTATTTTCTATGTAATCTAATATTATATTTAGAGGAATATTCGATTCAAAGAAAAATAGATTTTTTAAATCATTTTTTTTCAAGAGTAATGACACTGTGAAATTCATGTAACTACTTTCAGTGTATATTCACTTGTAGTAATTAGTGTGCACATTTAGATGAAGGTTGGGCCACACTATCAAATGCCATCGAGCATTTGATCAAGCATTTGATCAAACATCAAACAAACGCACTATAAATATTTTGTATTATTACGCAACCTTCATATCACGTGAACAAAGAACGAAAACCAATAAATTATTATTCTTTAAAAGTAATTTTTATATGGTAACTTTTTATTTTGCTGGCGACAAAATAAACGGTGACCCATAGAAGTTATGATATGGATCTTCATCAGCAAGCAGAAGACAACTTGATAATAAATACTTTGATTGCAGTAGTAACAACTGCTTGTGTAATTCAAAATGTTGAAACTGAACATTTGAAAGCAAAGAAAAATGGTAAAAAGAGAGTTTTGAGTAGGTCATCACTTTTAGAAAGAAATATTTTAGGTGTGTATCCAATAGCTAATAGTTTTAGAAATAATGAAACAATTAACTTCAACAGGTTTTTGAAGATGTTTGAAGAAAATTTGAAGAATTATTAAAGCGTGTCAGCCATTTAATAAAAAAAATGACACGTTGTTGAGGATGTCAATATCTCCAGAAATGAGACTTATTGTGACTTTTCGATACATTTTATCAGGTAAGAAATTATATTTATAATTAATAATTTTAAAATTAATTACTAATAGAGTTTATTTGTAACTAAATTATTTTTAAAAAAATATTTATTGTTAGTTTAATAAAAAATATATATTAAAGCTAATAACTATAGGTTTTAATAAATTTAAAAGAAAATAAAAAAAGAACAAATAAAAGCAATGTTAAATGTATGTGGCCGGCAATAAGGTAGGTCACGTTCAAACGTGGAAGGGGTGGGGGGGTGTCAAAAATAGCGTGACGTATTTTATGTACGGCCCAAATTTAAATACGCACAAAGTCATGTTTTCATACTCCCCCTCCCAATAGCTTGACTTCATTTATGTACTGCCCTTATACTTATAAATCAGATGGATATATTTTGGATAAATATTTCAGTTATGTCTGGACGTTTGATATGAATAAAATGTTAGTTTACTTGAAAGTAATTTTAAAAGTTCTGATATTCGTTTGCATTAAATTATAAAAAATTATTGCATATCAGATTTGAATCAGTCGGTATTGAAAGACTTTTGTAGCCTGAGTGGTTTATTTTATTATGCTTAGTATGATGCAAATTAAATTGGTTGTGCCTTCGTTCACATTCAGTCGAGTAAACCCCCCCCCCATTTCCTCCCGGTATGCAAAATACCGTTAATTAAACAACTCCCTCCCCCCTCTTTATATATTAAGAGATAATGTCAATATAAGTAAAACAATAAGTCAATATAAGTGAAACAATAAGTCAATATAAGTAAAACAATAAGTCAATATAAGTAAAACAATAAGTCAATATAAGTGAAACAATAAGTCAATATAAGTAAAACAATAAGTCAATATAAGTAAAACAATAAGTCAATATAAGTAAAACAATAAGTCAATATAAGTAAAACAATAAGTCAATATAAGTAAAACAATAAGTCAATATAAGTAAAACAATAAGTCAATATAAGTAAAACAATAAGTCAATATAAGTAAAACAATAAGTCAATATAAGTAAAACAATAAGTCAATATAAGTAAAACAATAAGTCAATATAAGTAAAACAATAAGTCAATATAAGTGAAACAATAAGTCAATATAAGTAAAACAATAAGTGAATATAAGTAAAACAATAAGTCAATATATGTAAAACAATAAGTCAATATAAAAGTCAGAAAACAATGAATGTTTCAGTATACTCATACTCATATGTAATTAATCTTTTTTAAAAAAATATCAAAATTTTTGTTTTATATACATAGTTTAAATAGCCAAAAATTCTCTAATGAATGTCATATGTCGAACTGACATAATTTTAAAATAAATATCTTTTTGTTTTAACATGGATGTCATTTCAGGATTTAGGCCTGTACCATAAAGTTGGCAAGATTACAGTGTCTGAAATTGTCATAGAAACATGCATGGCTATCTCGTCTGTTCTTGACAGTGATATCAAAGTGAGTTGTATATAGAAACATACATGGCAATCTCGTCTGTTCTTGACAATGATATCAAAGTAAGTTGTATATAGAAACATACATGGCAATCTCGTCTGTTCTTGACAGTGATATCAAAGTGAGTTGTATATAGAAACATACATGGCTATCTCGTCTGTTCTTGATAGTGATATCAAAGTGAGTTGTATATAGAAACATACATGGCTATCTCGTCTGTTCTTGACAGTGATATCAAAGTAAGTTGTATATAGAAACATGCATGGCAATCTCGTCTGTTCTTGACAGTGATATCAAAGTAAGTTGTATATAGAAACATGCATGGCAATCTCGTCTGTTCTTGACAGTGATATCAAAGTAAGTTGTATATAGAAACATGCATGGCAATCTCGTCTGTTCTTGACAGTGATATCAAAGTAAGTTGTATATAGAAACATGCATGGCAATCTCGTCTGTTCTTGACAGTGATATCAAAGTAAGTTGTATATAGAAACATGCATGGCAATCTCGTCTGTTCTTGACAGTGATATCAAAGTAAGTTGTATATAGAAACATGCATGGCAATCTCGTCTGTTCTTGACAGTGATATCAAAGTAAGTTGTATATAGAAACATGCATGGCAATCTCGTCTGTTCTTGACAGTGATATCAAAGTAAGTTGTATATAGAAACATGCATGGCAATCTCGTCTGTTCTTGACAGTGATATCAAAGTAAGTTGTATATAGAAACATACATGGCTATCTCGTCTGTTCTTGACAGTGATATCAAAGTAAGTTGTATATAGAAACATGCATGGCAATCTCGTCTGTTCTTGACAGTGATATCAAAGTAAGTTGTATATAGAAACATGCATGGCAATCTCGTCTGTTCTTGACAGTGATATCAAAGTAAGTTGTATATAGAAACATGCATGGCAATCTCGTCTGTTCTTGACAGTGATATCAAAGTAAGTTGTATATAGAAACATGCATGGCAATCTCGTCTGTTCTTGACAGTGATATCAAAGTAAGTTGTATATAGAAACATACATGGCAATCTCGTCTGTTCTTGACAGTGATATCAAAGTAAGTTGTATATAGAAACATACATGGCAATCTCGTCTGTTCTTGACAGTGATATCAAAGTAAGTTGTATATAGAAACATACATGGCAATCTCGTCTGTTCTTGACAGTGATATCAAAGTAAGTTGTATATAGAAACATACATGGCTATCTCGTCTGTTCTTGACAGTGATATCAAAGTAAGTTGTATATAGAAACATACATGGCTATCTCGTCTGTTCTTGACAGTGATATCAAAGTGAGTTGTATATAGAAACATACATGGCTATCTCGTCTGTTCTTGACAGTGATATCAAAGTAAGTTGTATATAGAAACATGCATGGCAATCTCGTCTGTTCTTGACAGTGATATCAAAGTAAGTTGTATATAGAAACATGCATGGCAATCTCGTCTGTTCTTGACAGTGATATCAAAGTAAGTTGTATATAGAAACATGCATGGCAATCTCGTCTGTTCTTGACAGTGATATCAAAGTAAGTTGTATATAGAAACATGCATGGCAATCTCGTCTGTTCTTGACAGTGATATCAAAGTAAGTTTTCAGTTTCAATAATGATAGAAAGTAATTCTATAACAAGCTTCAAAATTAAAGAAAAAAAAGCAGTACAATTTAAAAGATTAATATTATTTTAATAACTTAATTGGTTAAAATATTAAATAAATTTAACAATTTTAAATTTAAATGTTAACACAGTGAAATTCAAAATATATTTATTGTAATTACTGATTATTTTTAAACATATTTTAACTTATAAGATCATGAATTTCCATATTACTGTACATACTAACAAAATCAATGTACATACATATATTATAAAAAAAAACATTAATTACTAACATTAATGTTGCTTCCATATGCTTTTATTGAAGTGTTAAAGAAAAAAAAATAGAACATAAATTCATATCAATATGAGTCATATTATAAAATTGCAATCTGTCACCCATTGTTGCATCTGTAGTCTTTAGTGGTAGGGAAGTAATTATAAAAACTATGGCACTGATAAATGAGATAAGCAACTTAATTATTTTAAATGGTAAAGACTTGAACAACTGATAATTAGCAAGGTAGTTGTGAATGGCCAAACTATCAAGCAATAATGTATTGAATTACCAAAGCATTTGACAAGAATCATAGGCCAATAATTTTTTTGTGCAGTGATCTGTGACTTGAAGAATTATAGGGCTACATAAAATTGAGATTAAGTGTTTAATTGGTCTGAAATATAATATTTTAACACACCTTTTTGTTTTAAATTTGAAATTCTATAGCGATATTTTAATTTTTTTTTAATCATGAAATTAAATTCCCCCATTTTAATTGCTCAAAATGTTAATAAGAGTAGTATGAATCTCATAGTTTGCTTCATTTAGTTTTTTTGGATCTGAAATTTGGTCTAAAGCTGTTTCTACAAATTGACAAAATATTTTGTTACCTGTTAATCTACAATCTTTACTTCCTGACTCTTTTAATTTATTAGATAAAGTATCTAAAATAGAATTACACTTGACAAGGGCATTAGGTGGATTTATTTCATAAGCTTTTCTTTTTTTATTTGATTTTTGGGTTCTATTAAAATTTAACATGTGATTATGTGAAACAAGGGATGTATCTAAGTTAACTGAATTAAATTCATTTTCTTTATTGACTAGGTCAAGGTCTTTTTCCAAAATGTCAGTGCCATCACTCATAACAGATTGTGTTTCATCAATATATTCCCCAATGTCATGGCTTGTACTTTGTAATGGAGCAAAGCTTTTTCTGAAATACGATATTTAAATGATTTTATGAAATGCATTTACATAAATATTTAAAATTGTTAAGACAATGTGCATTTATATTTTCAGGTACCCAATACTCCGGAAAAGTGGGCTCATATTGCTAAAGAATTTGAAAACAGATGGAATTTTCCACAATGTATTGGTGCCTTAGATGGGAAACACATAGCTATTAGAAAGCCTAAAAATAGTGGATCTCAATATTATAATTATAAAAAAATGTTCAGTATAATTCTTTTGGGCTTAGTGGATGCTGATTACAAATTTCTTTATGTACATATAGGGTGCAATGGAAGAGTACCTGATGGTTCAGTTTTTGAAAATTCAGGTTTAGCTGAAGCTTTGAGGAGCAATACACTTAACATTCCAGCAGATCAGCCAATTGAAGGCATTAATGGGGATTTGCCTTATTTAATTGTAGCTGATGAGGCTTTTCCATTAAAAAAATATATTATGAAGCCTTATGCGAAAAGAAACTTAACGTTAAAGAAAAGAGTATTTAATTATAGATTATCTAGGGCCAGGAGAATTGTAGAGGATGCCTTTGGCATTCTTGCAAATAGATTTCAAATTCTAAAAAGACCACTCATGTTAGAACCATAAAAGGCAAAACATGTGGTATATTGTTGTGTAACATTACACAATTATCTTAGATAAAAATGTGACACTAAGTACTGTCTTCCTGTTGTGAATGCCAGGCAAGGAATGACTGGGCTTATGCCCAAAATGGTGATGGATAACACAGCTAATGATGCTGAAACTGTTAGAGATAAATTAGCAACATATTTTTCTACAAATGGTGCTGTGAGTTGGCAGTGGCATAAAGTACAAGAAGGAAATTAATCTAATATCCTAAAAATAAATGCCCTTAATTTATGATTATAAAAATGACTCTCATTTAAAATATATATATCTATTTCACAAATACATTGTATGTATTAAGTTCAGTCAGATAAGAGATCTTGTCTTATCTGTTACAGACACTCCTACTATACAGAAGATTATTGTTTGCTACGATTATATATGGTTTGTGTGTAGTCCTGCCTTATTAATAGATTTTTAAATGTTGATAAAATGTTGGTTTTCCTGGTTTCTTCAAGCAACCCATTCCACGCCCGAAATCCGGACGGGAACAATGAAAATGTGTATGTATTTGTTCTTGCATACGGAATAAGAAACGTGTTTTTATCCTTGTGTCTATCTGAGGGTTGTATTAAGTTATCTTTGTGTTGTATTTCTAAATTAGAATTAATTGCTTTGTGTATGATTACTACTTTACTCTTGGTTCTTCTATCCTCTAGTGTTTCTAGGTTTAATGATTTAACTAATGGTGTTATTATTGTCAGTTTTGAATATTATCCAGTAATGAATCTGGAAGCTCTTTTTAAAATTTGTTCTAGTTTTTTATTTTTACTCTTAACATTTGACACTTTTCTGTGTGGAAAGACATACTCCAGTTAGTTTCCTATTTTATCTATTCATCTAAGTCTTTTTGTAAAATTTTGCTATCTTGTTCTCATTTAATTTATTGTTCTATAGATTATACAATCATCAGCAAATAACCTAACTTTATTCCTGTTGAGATGTTGGGTAAATCATTTATATTTATATAAATTAAAAAGAAAAGGGGACCTAGCACAGTTCCTTATGGAACTCATGAGATAAGATATATTGGTGCAGATTTACAGGTGGTACAATTAAGTGATACATGTCTTTAATTACCAGGGTCTGATTTAAAATCCCAGAGAGGCTTTAAAATTAACGAAAAGGATTGAGGACAGATCATTGCTAAGTTCTTTTAATAACCTTGCAGGAAATTCATATGGGCCAGTGGCTTTGTTTATTGTTTTTTAAAAACATTAAATGTATACCTATATCGTCTACTGTTATGCTACTTAAAACTTCCTTTTTGCCTTATGCAGAAAATTAACATGCAAAATATGTGTTAAGGGTATTAGCTTTAGTTTCATTATCATTATAGGTTTTATTATTTGAGCCTTTTATTGTGGCTATTTCTATATGTTCCATTTGTTTATATTTGTAAAAGGACCATCAGTTTTTTACTCGATTGTGTACTATTTATTTAAGTGGCATGCCACTTACATTCGCTCCCTTTCATTAGGGATACCAGATTAAAACAAATCATGACACTAGCTCCTTTTGATCCCATTTTAAATGTTTAATGAGATTTAGTAATTTGTGATAACAAATAAAGTCAATTTAATTAACCTCGTCTTAGTTACACACTTGACTAAATACTGAATGATAAGCTTACGGTTAGTTTAAAAACTAAACTATTTCGACTTAATGAAACGAGTGTTAATAACAAGGGATTGAGGTCTGTAGACATTTTATAACAACTGTGTTAATAACAAGGAGATTGGGGTCTGTATACATTTTATAACAACTGTGTTAATAACAAGGAGATTGGGGCCTGTAGACATTTTATAACAACTGTGTTAATAACAAAGAGATTGCGGTCTGTAGACATTTTATAACAACTGTGTTAATAACAAGGAGATTGGGGTCTGTATACATTTTATAACAACTGTGTTAATAACAAGGAGATTGGGGCCTGTAGACATTTTATAACAACTGTGTTAATAACAAAGAGATTGCGGTCTGTAGACATTTTATAACAACTGTGTTAATAACAAGGAGATTGGGGTCTGTATACATTTTATAACAACTGTGTTAATAACAAGAGACTGTAGACAACTGTCTCAGCATGATACTGTGTGATGATTAAACACATGCTGCAACGGTGCTCAATATTTTTTTCAACGTTTGTTGTTGCAAAATAAAATTGGTTTAGACGTAATAACTGTATTTAAAAACTCTCTACATTTAACAGTTATTGTAACATTGAAAATTGCAACTATTACATATAGATGAAATACCCGATTTTTATCAAAGAGATTTTTTTTTAATGAAAGATGTAAAGATATTTCTGTTAACGCGGCACCGTGCTTTGTTTATACCGTCATTAAAGTAAGCGTTGTAAATATTTGTAAAGATTTTGTTATAATGTCTTACGAGTATAGAAACAAAAGTAAGCGATGTAAAAAATTTGTAAAGATTCTTTTATAATGTCTTACGAGTATTCAAACAAAACTAAACAAAGTCTGTATCCGTTTTAAGAAAAAAATAGCAAAATTCTTATGTAATTGTGTTTGTTTATTCAATGAAAAGACCAAATAATTGTTTGAAAAAATGCTTAACTGTAAAGAAGAAATATACAAATAGAAGTTCACAAAGATATGGACTACAGCGTCACATTAAATACACCAATACTCTACAAAACGATTGTTTAAATTAGAATTAACCCTACCAAGGCGAGTTACCGAATAGTAGGTAATTAATTTAATTACTATATAACGAGTTACCGAATTCTAGGTTTTTGGGATATCACTTGAAGAAGCACTAAAAATAGCAGCCAATCGTCGTTAAATCTCGCATTTGTTGCATGATTAGTGTTTACAAATTGTTTCTTCTTTGAATAAAGCAGTTAGTTAGTGTTTACGTTGATTTTGTTGAAAATAACAATGAAAAGATCGGCGAATGAACCGAGCACTTCCACAGGAAAAAGAGGAAGGCCTACACATTTTACACTGCAGCAGGTAGTGGAAGCTTTAGACGATTCAGAAGGAGATGAAGCAGTTTTGCTTCCTCAATAAGATTATTCTTGTTCTAGTGACGTTGACATGGATCGTGATCTCGATAGTTATAGATCAAGTGATGATAATGATGATAGATCCAGAGCCAGACCAACTGTTATGGAAAGGGGGCGTGTCCATCAAACAGATTTTCGTGGTGACAATTTTCCAGATGATGGCTGGACTGCAACCTTTGCGGCTCCAACAATAGATTTGAACGCAATACTGGCGTTAGATGGAAGCATTGTTCAACTAAATAACCAAATATTATCTTCTAAAAGAAATAAGTTTTTTAAAATTTTTAAAATTTTTAAAAATAAAATAAATTTTAAAAAATTTGCTGTGCGGTAACTCTAAACTGCTGCGCGGTTTTGGTCGAATGCCTGTGAGGGTAAGCAGCTTAAAGGGAACATTGGTGCAAAATTGTACAGCATCCATTTTTTAAATAAATATTTTAATAAATTTGATGTGCGGTAACTATAAACTGCTGCGCGGCGTTAGATATATTCATTGCCGCGCAGCCGCTTAGCTAAATTGAACACTGGATGGAAGCTAGACCTATTTACTGCTAAATCTAAAAGTTTGAACTCATTCTGTCCACTGGTTTGCATGATACTAGCAATTTCTTATCCCGATGTACATTTTCTTTATTTTTGCTGGGGAGGGCAGGTATAGGGGCAAATTAGCTTGGGGAGTTCGGATTTGGTAGGGTTAATGACGTCATTTACCATTATTGAGATGGAGAAATATTTTTTTAAAAAGTTTTATTGGTATAATTTCCTTACAAAATTGTTGCATGATCCCTGCAAGCGATAAACTAACTTTCATCATGTATTTGCTATAACATGAGAAGACAAATGATTAAAATGAATTGTTTCAAGGATACGCGTAGTACGCAATACTCGTCTGTATAGAAGAAGCGTCTGTAACTGATAAGATATTTTTTTCAAAAACTATTAATCATATCTTTACAATCTCAGGTTTATCCCTAACCAAGTTTGAACTACACTCATATACATAACTACCAAAATCTTCATTTAAACATCAAATTATGATTATCTTCCTGGTGTAATAACTGACCTGAATATCTAGATCTTAGAAATAATAGGCACTTGTTTCATGCTTATCTAACTTTTTCATACAATTGTCAAATACTTTCACTATCACTCATTAAGATTTAAGAACATACTATTTCAGTGCTGCAAGTGACAAATTTGGGAAAAACCTAGCCAACACGTCAAAAAAAAACAACAACAACCTAGATCCGAAAGAAAAAACCTAGACACGCTAAAAATAAATAAAGATGACGTCATGATGACACACCACACCCCCCCCCCAAAAAAAAACAGTAAAAACAAACATTGTTTCCTATTTGAAAAAGAGCATGTTTCAAATAATTTTATTGTCATTTGAGCATGTATTTTGTGTGAAAAGCTGAAATAACCGAAAGCTTCTACTTCATCTACAATTACTTTATGGACTTTTTGGGACATAAATTCAATCGTATGGATAAATAGAAAGGATTTCCTTTCCCACAATAGCCTTATTTCGCAATGTGTAATGCTAAAAATAGATCACACTGACTGACCAACTCCAGCAACTCCAGATAATCTCCATTTTGTAAAGATCATTTTTTTTCATTTGTGAAAATGTAAATGTAGGTATTTTGAGAAGGAAGTATCTTATCAGCTATTTGCTTATTCTTCGTTAGCTTAAAACAGCTAATTGGACTTGAAAAACAGTTTCGTAACTTTACTTTGCTAAAAATTTTGAGAACATAGTGATTTGACATTATTTATGCTATAAAACAGGGGTTCCCAACCTTTTTGTACTCTAAAGCACATTCTAAAATATCGGTAGAGTGGCGGGTACCACCTATTTTTAATCGGCAAACTCCTTCCATAACTTGTCATTTTCCCATAATTTATTCTCTTATATTCATAATTTATTAATGTATAATAAACAAAAATGTTTCAAAATGATAAAATTATTATTCAAATTGCATACAAACAAAGAAATGTATTTACAAAACGTTAACAAACTAATAAAAAAAAACACAAATACAAAGAAAACATTTTATAAAAAAATATTATCAATATGTCATTGTGATCGTTGGCATTGCCTCCTAATTATGAGAATATAACGATAATCCTGTTAGCAAGCAATCATAAAGATGCTCATCGGTGAGTCAAGATCAATATCTTGATTTGATTAAGTTCATGTTTGAAAACATGTTGAATCGAAAAATAATTCAATTTTATATGCCACTTTCTTCAAAAATTGGAACTTTTCTCTGTCCACTGTATTCCAAAAGTCCTCTGATATAAATGATTTTAGAAAAATAGCATTCTTAAGGTCCACAATTTCTAACGCTAGTTCTTCTGTCTTGTCTTGAACAATATCTGCAAAACATGAGGCCATTTCCATAAGAATTATTTGGCAACTAAAAGGATTGATACAGAAGGAAACAATTTGCTCGATATGTGTTAACTGCACAAATCTCTCTACCAACAGTGTTTTTAACACTTCAAAATGCTTATTAAATAATGACCCGTTTAGTTCATTGTTACCTAGCATTTTCTTCATATGTAAAAATGCACGAGAGAATTGATCTGCAGATGTGATATCAACAAATACAATTTAGCTTTACATGACTTTACAGACCTTATCATTTTAGTTTTGTTATTGTGTTTTCCCTGCAACCTAATTTAAAGAATTCAATTTGTGCATGATGTCTGTGAGCAATCCCATATCAATGAGCCAGCAAGAGTCAGCTAGTTCATTATAAATTCCCTTTTTATCGTTTATAAATGATTTTATTTCTTCAATTTAACTCACACATCTTTTAAGAACCTTTCCTTTACTGAGCCAACATAGTTCACTATGCAGAATAAGATCATGTTCTTTATCTTCATTATCCTCTAACAGGGCCTTGCAAAGTCGGTGTTGCAAAGGAGTTGCTCGAATAGAATGGATTATTTTTGTAACTATTTTCATGACGTGTTCAAATTGCAATATTTTAAAACACAGAGCCGCCTGGGGGATAACACATTGGTAGGAAATAAAGTTTGAAAATGATTCATCCTAATTGCAGAGGGCAATAAATCTTTTGTTTTTACCTGCCATTGCTGGTGCCCCATCGGTGGTTATCGCAGACAGCTTGTGCAAAGGCATATTTATTGACTTGGCGTATGTTCTGAAAGCATTATAAATATCCTCACCCCTTGTCTGTCTCTTCATAGGTAATATTTGCAACATATCCTCTATTACTGTGAAGTTACAAAATACCATACAGGGCAGCAATCACAATGACAACAAAGCGGTTCCAGTTGGGGAATGCTATTTGCACATCACTCCTTTACACGCCGAAAACCCGAAGTGAGCCGATGATCGCCGAAGCAATACGAGTCATGTGCAATGTGTTTTGTTGCCTTCTGTGTTCATCGGCTCAGTTTGTGGCGTTCGTTCACTTTGGGTTTTCTGCGTTTACATGGAATGATGTGCAAATAGCATTCACCATTCCAGGCTAGCGTGAAGTTTGCAGTCTGGCTCGCCGCTAGACAAGTTGCGACAAGAACTTTACAAAAAAAAATAAAAAAAATAAAACTCTAACAAATAAAAAAAAATAATTCACATTTTTAAATAATGTTTATGAAAAAATTATGTCACTGTCGAATAGTGGCGGGCACATTCGAATCATTCCGCGGGCGCCATGGTGCCCACGGGCATGGGGCTGGGAACGTCTGCTGTAAAACATTGTTCCGCTAAAATGTAATCTAAAAATAGAACATTACTCATTGAGCTATGACGTTTTCCGATTTTAGAAATGACAACCCCTATTGATCGAGTTTTATATTATTGTATCGTAGCTGAAATAACATATAGTTTTCATTAGCGCTTCACCACAAATCCATCGTTTTAATTTTACTCAGTATATAGCATACAGGTATGTAAGAAAGAACTTGAAATTTATAGGCACAGTTTCCTGATTTAAAGGGAACGACGTGAAGTACCTGCCATTTAGATATAGGGGACATGTCGGCACCACACACTACAGATTGATATAAACAAATAGGCATTGTATTTGTTAAAGTAAATATATTTAATTCATAGTTTCTGTAATTAAATAAAATATGATTTTTAAAATCAATTTTTTCGTCAAATTAAATATTTCTCTATCTATTATATTGTGTTTAATAAAACATACCATTTATGGAATACAAATAAATAATACTATTTCTCATAGAGCTATATCGAAAACTGTAATCGAAATTTGAGGAAAAAAACAAGTTTTGATCTTCTCATTAATTTCGCCTAATAAATTGATTTATTTACAAAGCAATAATAATAGATCATCACTGTTGCTTTTTAGTGCGTGCTGACAGGAAATGCAATGTTAATACATGTAATATATTACAAAACAAAGACAATGTCAATGTATATTTTCCCCTGTTATTACAGACCATACAAGTACTTCCTATAAATACATTTATATGGTTTAATAAAAATTTATTTATATACTGCACATTTATTAAAAAAAATAATAACATTATAGGAGAGCGAAATTTTTATTTCTAGAAACAATTATGTTTGTGTATATGTTAAGACAATGTGTGAAATCAGGCATTTTATAGAATGCCTAAGCAATGTAAAGAATGCCTGATGGTTTCAGGCAAAGTATGAAATTTGTAAAACTTTTGCATACTTTGCCTAGGCATTCTATAGAAACCTGGATTTCGTTTAGACAAAGTGTAAAAAGAGTACAACAAAATACTTTATTGATAATTATGTATTTTAAAGTGGAAGCAATACAAAATAAAGCACATGATGTCTGCTCTGTATTATTTGTTTGAGGTCTTCCTCTGTTTCCAAATCTTGTAAATCATCGTCAAGTAGGGACGACGCTGTGAGGCCTACTTTAGCTCTGCAGCCTAAGAGATTTTCGTATGGTGATCTTTTAATCCCATAATGAAAAGCTCTGTTCTTCTTGAGTGGGACGAACCGTAACCCCTCACTCCAGTGGCCAGTTATTTCATCTTGCATCCCAGCACACAATATATTTTCGATGTCTTATTAGCTCTTTCGACAATCCCCTGGCTTTGTATGTTGCGCGGTTTACCATGAACGATCTTAAAGGTGGGCCAGTACTCCTTTAGGCTGCTTACCACATTGTATGCAAATTCCTTGCCGTTATCGGATTGTAGAATGATTGGAGCATCAAGCAACGTAAATATGTCTACGAGCTGGTGTGCTACTTCTTGTCCTCTCTTTGTCTTCAGAGCTCTGAGAACTACGCACTTTATGGGATGACCTTGATACATCATTATAAACTAATATTCCCCATCAGGATGTGATTGAAAGTCGATGTCCCGTCCTCCTTAACGAATGGCCAAATGGGCTTTATGAAATGCGTCAAATGACTCGGAGTCCGCGACATAAAACAGAATGTCACCCAAGCCTTCTTTAACAGTGTAGATCAACTTACTATTATTTTCCACCATCATGACATCAAAGTGTTTCACATGCAAATAGTCCCGTGGTTCTTGATCAATGGTGGTCTTACCCATTTTCACATCGTCCAGCAACTTTTGGTAACAGTTTCAGTTTTTAAAAAACGCTGTTTTTAGCAGCATTGGCGCTTACTTTAGAAATCTCATCGTAGAACTGTCGTTGCATGTCAACATGGTGTTATTCCTGCCCTAGCACTACATTCTCTGCCGACATGGTCACACAGCAATCCAAGGGGAAACGTTATGGGAGATCGTCTTTGGAATCTGAGCCAGATGATATAAACTGATGCTGTGAGAAGAATTTCCGTAATATTTTGTGTGATTTGGTAGTGGACCCTCATATCAGCTAAACAATATTGTGTGTGATTTGGTCGTGGAACCTCATATCAGCTAAACAATATTGTGTGTGATTTGGTAGTGGAACCTCATATCAGCTAAACGATGTCTTACAATGCCTTTCAACACTCACAGACTTCGATTGCCATCATCAAACATCAACCGAAGCGCTACCGCCAACATTAGTGGCTGGAAAATGGTGGGGATAGGCCAATTACATACTTTGCCGGACGACAACTGGGCATTATATAGAATGCCTAGGAAAAATGTGTGAAATGGCAATCATTTCATACTTTGCCTGAAACCATCAGGCATTATATATATTGTCTAGGCATTCTATAGAATGCTTGAATTTCACACTTTGCCTGTAACATATACATTAAACACCCACAATTACACAGGAATTTGTGCTAAAAAATTTAAACTGCAACAGACTACGTTTGTATAGTTTCTATACTCGTAAAACACTGTAACAAAATAATTACAAATATTTACAACACTCACTTTAATGACGGTATAAACAGTGTGGCCAGACCTATAGTAACTGAGAGCCATTTTAAAATATAAAACAAAATTGTTGACAGCCGCATTTACGCACTATGAGTCATTAAACCTGGATTGGATATCTTCCAGTAATCATTGTAAAATATATTTTTATAAATTGTACGCAAGCCGCAGTCTGAACAAAGAAGAGCCGCATGCTGCTCGCGAGCCGCGGTTTCGCCACCGTTGGTATAAACAAACGCAAGACTCTCCAATACCAGAAATATTTTATATTATGCCATGTCCACATCTTCAGGATATTTTTGGCAAAAAGCTCTAAGTGCTTCACAAATCATTTCTGCTGTAAGTTCTCATTTTTTTAAGATTAAAAACATTTTTTGCAGCATTATTGTGTACTGAGTGCTCTCTGTACAAGACTTAATTCTAATAAATTTACCAAATGTTTTGAATCTGAACTTGTCTCTTGGGTCAAGGTTTCTCAAAATCGTCATCTTCATCATCACTTATATGGCTTCTTCTATATATATGTTTTTTGCAAATATGATTTTCATCATCATTGCTACGCCTTCTTCAAAATCGGAATTTCTTGTTATCAACTTCAATCATTTTTGCCTTAGCTTTTTCGTTAACATGATTTAACACAGCCATGAATCATTTTAAAAAAAACATGAAAGTAAAGTATACACTTGCTACATACAAACTCATCTGACAGTTAAGCCACTCTCTGCCGTAGTAATTGTATCTTCCACAACTCGATCAAGAACATTTATTTCCCATACTTCCCTTATTATTGATCTTTTCTGGTAGGTCTATTTAGAAGTCAATTGTGGAGCCACGTTTCCTTGTAAGTAATGTTATCGAAACTGTTCTATGGTCTAAAGAGTTTTTATGACTTTGAACTAAAAAGATGTTGCGCCAATCATAAAACATTGAAGTGTTTATGACGGTAACTTACTCAAACAATTTTTGGGGGCTCCCGAATAAGTGGAAGCCCTACGCTATAGCTTGTTTAGCTTATAGGTGAATACAGCACTGTGTATACCAGGGGTAAGAGAAAACTAGTAATTCATTGGCACAGTATCCCTTATTAAAGGGAACGAAGTGAAGTGGCAAGCCACTTATAAAAATAGAATACCTAATGTGCTGGGGTACGTACGAGATATAACAACCAGATATGAATATGTGACAGTGATTAAATTAAATTTATAGGTTCCATAATTTTAATTTAAAATGATTTTAAAAATATCCCTATTTTATAAAATTAAATATTTCTCTAAGTGTAATATTGTGTGACGTAAAGACATAATATTTACGTAATACAAATAAAGATCTCTCATAGACCATATAGAAACATTGAATACAAGTTAAAGAATTTTTTTTTAAAATATCTTCTCAATTATCTTGCAAAGTTAATTTGTTTTACCTACAAATTCGTAATAAAATAGATCACTACTGGTGCTTTTTAGTGTGCGCTGACAGGATATACACAATTAATTCAAGTCAGATAAGGCAAAGAAAGCATTTTTAATGTAAAGATTTTCCTTTGCTCTTTACTTTAAAAAAAAATATTTCTATTAATACATTTAGATAGTTTAAAAGTTATTTGTTCTCTACATCTTTTTAAATTTAAATAATATTTATGTAATAAAGCACATTTTTCATTTATCAATTACTGATGATTTCATTGTCGATTTCCGACGATTCTATAAACACTAACACGCACACATATACAGATTTAAATAATAAGAAAGTTAAAACAATGCAAAGATCAAAAATTAATTAACGGAGTTTAAAAAACGAATCTATTCCTTAAAGTATTTTGTTAGCTTCAAAAATGTATTTTTTCATTCATTAACAAAATTATTTATTTACTCCTAAGTCTTAATAAAATTAGATGTAAAAAAATATTTTAAAACCACATTTTTATAAGTGGACCAAAAAGAGGAAAATAAACGAAAACTAATAAGTTGAAGTACGTTTATTTCATATGACTAAAAAACGTGGGACGGAACACGCCAAGGATATTTGGTTTAAAACAAAGTGTAGATTTAAAAAGAAAATAAATAAACATTTGATGCTACTTTATATTGGAACACTAATAAATATTTAAAAGGTGCTCTTTCAATAGTTTTAAGTAACAATCACATCTTTTAAAAACGCTTTTTTTTTGAATGATTAAATTAAATGTTTGTTAACCATATATAATCTTTTCTAAAAAAAGATTTTGAGATTGTATCTATTTTTGGTCATTGTGAGATGTGTAACAGCGGCCATAACATTCGATGACTTGTTTCTGATCAATATAAAAAAAAATATTTCAAACAACTTTTTTTTCATAATTCAGGGTCATTTTATTTTACGTAGCAATGTTTAAGTTTGATATAACAGTTTAAATTCTCTGAGCTTAATTTACTAAAACTTTGAATTTCAGTTAGAACACAAAATGTTCAAGATTTTCCTTATAGGCTATTCTGTTTTGAGCATTTTCTATCAGGAGTTGTTGATTATTTAGTAAATTTGTTGTGTTAAAATGTAACAAAACCATGTTATCAACATTTAACAATTAGTTGTTAAACATAAATGGAAAATAAAGACAAGATAAAAGAGAAACAATTTAAAGACATGTAATTCTTGTAAAAAGTATGAGTAATAATGGACAAAATAAGAAATGCAGTAGACAAAAAACCAGCAAAATAATGGACAAATCAACAACAAAAATAACACAACTCTGAATATGTAGATTTTATGGCTAAGCTACTCATTTTACTTTGTGTAATTTTTAATATTGGAGTCAAATGTCTTGATGTCTTGGTGTTTAAGAACTCTATTTAAACTATATTTATATATTAATATATATATATACATATATGTAAATATATATATATATATATATATATATATATATATATATGTGTGTGTGTGTGTGTGTGTTTGCGTGTATGTGTATTGTTTCTGTTTCTTTCAAACATTAATGTAATGTTAATATTTACAATTTTATATATACAATATGTAAATTCAAATGTGGAATAAGAGATAACTTTAATGTCAATTATTTTATTTTTGTTACATTATCAAATAATTTACATCTACATAAGAAATTGCGTGTCATGCAGTGTTGACGCCAATGGCAAATACACACAATAAATAGAAAACATTGGTTTCTTTATGTCTCTGTTAAATATTAAGGGGCCTCTCTCTACCTTTGTGTCTTTAGATTTTATTAGATTACCTTGTTTTTTTTTAACACAATGTTGGTCAAAAATTATCATTATGAGATACAGTTTTGCATAGCAAATGAAATTATGTTTTTTTTTAAAAAGGCTATTGCTGACAGATGAAAGCGTTACGTAATATAAGTATCACATGTGTAAATTGTCTTCGTAAAATGTGGTATTGGCTAGAAATAACTCAAGGAATAGTGCTGGTAAATAAGATTCGAATTCGAAAACTATCATGATTTATCATTTTTTAGGACTTAATTTAACATCTAGCAAGAAAGCCCGTCCACAGACGGGGATAAGTGAAAGGTGACCTGTAAAGTCCATGATAGGACATTACAAAATTACCCACCCCCGTCTGTCCAGAGACCCTATCTCTCCCCCCTCCCCCGAATACCGCGGTCTGTCCAGAGACCCTACATCCCTCCACGACAGTTGGTCGAGAGACCCGCCGTCTCGACCGGCCATGTAAGTGTATACCGTCAAAAACACTATGCATTATAGTTATAACAACATTACCCACACCCGTCTGTCCAGATACCCTACCTCCCCCCCACACCACCAGTCTGTCCAGAGAACCTACCCTCCAACACCGCAGTCTATCGAGAGACCCTACCTCCCTTCCAACTTGGTTTGTCGAGAGACCCACCGTCTCGACTGGCCATACAGGTGTATCACGTCAAAAATAATTTACACTATACATTATAGTTATAATAAAAAACCCGTAAAAACAAAGTTTTTGACTACAAGTCCCAAAGCGAATCGCTCAAAATAAACTATCGGACTCTTGGAAAAAAAACTGCAACCAAAAATAACTCGTTTTGAACGTCGTTCAATATGTAAATGAGATTTAATACTTTTTCCGCTATTGATTGGCTGTATGATTCTGTAGAAGTTTGACGGACCAATCGCTATCGATGACCGCCTTTTATTATATAATTATTATATAGGAATAGCAACAAAGCCGACCAATGACGGGAATAAGTGTAAGGTGAACTGTGAAGTTCATGGTAGGACAGCACAACATCCACATCAACTAACTCCAAAATGAAACGTCACGAGTCGTCGTTTCAACCAGAGGCTTTATCCAGAGACCCTACCTCCTACCTCCACACCGCTATCTGTCTACAGAGACTACCCCCACCTCGTGGTTTGTTCAGAGGCCCTCCCTCCCCCCGCCGACAACATCGTGGTCTGTCCAGAGACCCTACATCCCCTCCACTGCAGTTTGTCGAGAGACCCGAAGTCTCGACCGGCCATACATGTGTATCACGGCAAAAATAATATACTGCGACATGTGCGTTGTTAAGTTACACCCTTTCAAGCTGTCATATAACTATTTTATGTGACATATTAAGTATCTACTCCTGTAAACAACAAATAACAGATTATTATACAATATATGTCGACTATAGGTAATTTTTAAGAAATATGGCATAAACCAGTGAAATGAGTTTGTTGAAAATGGAATAAGGATTTTCTGGCTTAGGAGAAACCAAACAATTCATGACATTGTATCCCTATTTAAAGGGATCGAGATCAAGTGACTTAGCACTTGGATAAAATAGTCTGGTGTTCTTGTCACAAGTCATGTACAGAGTTAATTGTCTATTTCTAAAATAGTCAGGTAAGCATATATGTTAAAGTACTTACAATAATCGTATAGTTCTTTTATATTATATGTGAATACAATTTAAAAACCTAATGTGTCCTTCGAATTTTATGTTTCTATACATTCTTTATGTTACGTTCATATAAAACACTAAGTAACATAAGTCTTTAACATTAAAAGTCATACAATTTTAAATTATAAATAAATTAACATTTTTTGAAGAAAATATTTCTATTAATTAATCGTAGAAAGTAAGTTTGGTAAAAAACAAAAACAATTCACGTTTCATGGTAAATACGTTAGCGATGCTTTGTAGTGTATCGTTAGCGGGAAAAACAATTCCCATTGTAATTTTTTTAACAACATAGAATAATGCGACATTTTTCTTAAGTCTAAATATTATATCTAAAAATAAACAAAACCAGAACACAACCACGACTTACATAATTTAAATTACAGAAACTAGGATAGCAGATGTTAACGATTAATAACTGTTAATAACTGATTAATAACAAAATATTTAAGTTAAGGTAACACATTATTTAACATGGACTCATTTTCTTTCTTTTTTCTTTTAGTATGACCATTTATTTGTCAATGACGTCATTACTTTTGTGGTTTTGAGCTTTGTTTAATAAGTATAATTATTGGCAGTTATTATGTAACGAGCGCAATGCCCATTCTATGCTACAGGGTAAGCAGAATAAAATAATTATATTTTGTTTTGGAGTCTCAAATATTACTTACAATTTATAGATACTTATACAGAAATCACACATTTTGATAGCGATAAATTAAACCACTTTGTAAAAATGACAATATATGTGTTGATAAAATAGAAAGCATGAAGAATTTAAATATTACCCATTAATTTCGGTATTTCTGCTGTAATAACGCATTTTTTTCTCTGCATCAAAATAACAAAGGTCCTTAACAGTTACAAAACTGTAAGGGGCAAGGCTTTATTTCTTTTCACATGAATCATAAAAATAAAACAATATCTTTCCATACGATTCATTGGGTGCTAGGAAAATCTCTCCAAAACACCCATTACATTTCATAGTCTAAGTAAGAAATTAGTTTAAGACGAATAGAATATTTTTTAGCCAGAAAATATTTATGTGAATATTGATGCCTAGGACAGGGTTGGAACATATGGTTTATTTGTTTAAAAGACACATTGTTTCATATAAATAATCACATACAAACAATGTTGCTTTAAAAAATATGGTTTATATGTTTAAAAGACACATTGTGTTCACATAAATAATCACATACAAACAATGTTGCATTAAAAAATATGCTCAGAGATTGGTCTTCTAATAAACAGACCCAGACAAATTCTTTACATTTTTTAAAAAATTCTTTACATTTTTAACATTTTCTTTACATTTTTAAACAAATTCTTTACATTTTTAACAAATTCTTTACACTTTTTAACAAATTCTTTAATTTTTTAAACACATTCTTCACATTTTTAAACAAATTCTTTACAATTTTTAAAAACAAAAATAACCAATTTTGTTTAGTATTTTAAGCTTTTGTCAACTTCTTCATCAATGAAAAAAAGCGTTACAATTGTAGAATTATTTCTTGTGATGTTATTATATTATTTCTTTTCAACAAACAACCGTGACTTGGTGACATATCGAGTTAAGGCTAATATATTCATTCCGTTTTGTCCGGGCCGATTTGTCTGTGAACCATTATGATGTTATTTTATATGATAAAATAATAATATCTTCTCAAAATATGAGCTGTTAGATTATTTTTTGACAGAACTCGCACTTTCTGAAGCTAGATCTTATACATGTTATATAAGTCGTAATACCTGTGATATTTCTTTACACTAAATATATTTACGACTTAAAGAACAGTACAGTTGTCGCATGAAGCGTGTTCCATACAACAGCATCGTTCTATAAATCTAACTTTTAAATTAATGTTTTATCATGCGTTAGCTCTTAAATACCTGTTCTTATGATTAATTTTTATGGGAAAAGCTCTCCAAAACATTCTTTCTATTTCCAGTCTAAGAATGGCGTTAGTCAAATGATTAGGATATTTGTTTAATGAGCCAGATATTACTTATGTGAATTTTGATGCTTAATTAATGTGTGTATAGGGTTTATTTGTTTCAGGAAATACTTTGAATCGCAAATTTTGGGCTTAAAATTTACCTTGCTAATTTAGTTTAAGTTGGGCAAAATGTATATAAACAGTTGCTAAGCTATAGTGTTTATGCCACCCAGGGTTGGGCGATATTTTTTACTCCTGCCCCCTGAACAATGAAAAGGAAAAGGTCAGAAAGTTGACACTCAATATAAAATAATTGTTATCTTATCTTATCTGTTTACAGACGCTCCTTCTATACAGAAGATTATTGCGTCCTACGCTTATCTATGGTTTGTGTTTAGTCCTGCATTTTTATTAGAGATTTAAATGTTGATAAAGTGTTGGTTTTCCTGGATTCTTCAGGCAACCCATTCCACGCCCGAATTCCGGACGGGAAGAAGGAAAACTTGTATGTGTTTGTTCTTGCATACGGAATAAGAAAGGTGTTTTTATCCTTATGTCTATCTGAGGGTTGTATTAAGTTATCTTTGTGTTGTATTTCTAAATTAGAATTAATTGCTTTATGTATGATTACTACTTTGCTCTTGGTTCTTCTATCCTCTAGTGTTTCAAGGTTTAATGATTTAACTAATGGTGTTACTCTTGTCAGTTTCGAATATTCTCCAGTAATGAATCTGGCAGCTCTTTTTTGAATTTGTTCTAGTTTATCAATGTTTTCTTTGGTGGATGGGTCCCATACAGAAGATGCATATTCTAGTGCAGGTCTCACCAAAGTGAGGTAGCATTTTAGTTTTATATCTCTATTACATTTGTTAAAGTTCCTTTTTATAAAGCCTAAGGTTTTGTTTGATTTTTTAATAACTTCATTGACATGGGGATTCCATGATAGTTTCTCATTTATTAAGATTCCTAAGTATTTTGCATCTTTAGTTTGGGTCAGTTCTTTTCCATGAATGTAATATTTTGAATTTATTTGTTTCTTTTTCTTTGTTACTCTTAACAGTTGACACTTTTCTGGATGGAAAGACATACTCCAGTTAGTTTCCCATTTTATCAATTCATCTAAGTCTTTTTGTAAAATTTTGCTTCTTGTTCTGATTTAATTGTTCTATAGATTATACAATCATCAGCAAATAGCCTAACTTTTGTACCTGTTGAGATGTTGTTGGGTAAATCATTTATATAAATTAAAAAGAGTAAGGGACCTAGCACAGTTCCTTGTGGAACTCCTGAGTTAACCTTTATTGGTGCAGATTTAGATCCATTAATTATTACAGTTTGCTCCCTGCCCAAAAGGAAGTCTTGGATCCAGTGATGTAAGAAACCTGAGATTCCAAAGTAGTTAAGTTTTTTAAGTAAACTAAGGTGGTGAACTTTGTCAAATGCTTTTGAGAAGTCTAGTAATATTGTATCTATTTGATCATTTTTGTCCAAGCCTTTTGATAGTTCATCTATTAAACCTGTTCCACATATTAGCTACACTCTTACTCCCGTGCATATTACCCCCATATATATATATATATATATATATATATTAGGGCTGTTAACAATTAATTTAAATTAAATCGTTAAATTTTGAAAAATTGTCCAGTGAGGGCTATAAATAACTGAGTGATGTGATCAGCTGCTAACTTATCTGTTGTGAATGACATGTAATCAGTGTCAGATATAATTGCAGCAACTTTTACCTACAGATGTTTACACATGTTTTACAAGGTAATTTTGTGTGGGCTATTCATACCTCGTATCCATTGTATGCATCAACTCTATAAAATCTGGTCGTTCCACTACTTCAAAAGGTTTCATATATACGGCTATTATTAGGGCTACGGCAACATATAGACGTTTAGCAAAGGGACTGTTGATGTCATAAATTGCAGGACGTTCCCATGCCTGCACAATTTGTTGGGTACTGCTGCATGCTTTGTACAAACACAGTCCCAGATTCACATTAGATGTGGTCGCCAATACAATGGTCTACAGTGATACATTCTTTTCCATTATTTCGTCCCAGCTTTTTCTGTGTATCGATCACAAATGTGTCTGCATTGATGATGTTGGGAAGTCTATGGGGTGATATGATCGCCCACGCGATAAGTGTGTGTCACATAACTTACATATTACCTTCAATGAATCATCGTCTCTAACCTTCGGGTAATCCCAAACGGCAATGTATGATTTATATTTTGATAACATTTTATTTTATAGCAAGACCAAAGAATTTTACGAAAATAAGAAACATTCAAGTTCAAGAAACTCATAAAATAATGAACCATTTAAATAAAAAATGGAGTGTTTATTTTAAATTCTTCCAGAAATAAAAAACTGGAAGTGTTCTGAACTATTGCAAAGTCAGGAAAATTTGGAACGGAGCCGGAGCCGGATTTTTTTAAAAAATGGCCGGATTTCCGAATGCCGGAGCCTTAATCCGGTACACCCCTATTTGTTTGTTATCAACTCTTAAAAGCTCAGTTGGCCTAAAGTTATATCAACATTTTTGGAAATATCATTTTCTAATCCTTCGACACAACAAGATAAGTGTTTGAACAATAAACTATTTAACTTTTAATTTAAGTTGTATGTATATATATATATATATATATATATATAGAGAGAGAGAGAGACTGAATAATTGTCAAGAATAAAAAGAAATATCATTTATTTTATATTGCACATCCTAATTCGATAATAAAATAAATAGAGTTGTATAATAAGTTAAAAAATAAAGGACCAATTAAGTGTTAGCCAATTATATGTAAAACGACTTCAGCTGGTTGAAAACAAGGGAGTGACCATTACATACACATGTGTCTCGATAAAACAGGTAAATATTTATCAATATCGGAAATACCAAGTTCAACTTATCAATTAACAATTTTTGGATGTTTACAGAAATGTGCACATCATCAATCTATTTTTTTAAAAACGTTTGTAATGCATTGATTAAATATATACTAATCCAATCAAAGCCTTCACACAATAATCCAATCAAAGCCTTCACACAATAATCCAATCAAAGCCTTCACACAATAATCCAATCAAAGCCTTCACACAATAATACAATCACAGCCTTCACACAATAATCCAATCAAAGCCTTCCCACAATAATCCAATCAAAGCCTTCCCACAATAATCCAATCAAAGCCTTCACACAATAATCCAATCAAAGCCTTCCCACAATAATCCAATCAAAGCCTTCACACAATAATCCAATCAAAGCCTTCACACAATAATCCAATCAAAGCCTTCACACAATAATCCAATCAAAGTCTTCACACAATAATCCAATCAAAGCCTTCACACAATAATCCAATCAAAGCCTTCACACAATAATCCAATCAAAGCCTTCACACAATAATCCAATCAAAGCTAATTCTATAACATCCCGGGTAAGTAAAAGCAATAGACAAAGTGTACATGTATTATTTTTTACTAATGTGTCTCAGGAAAAATTATTGTAAAAATGAGAACTGTAAGTTGCGTGTTGAAATTATGAACTTCCTATTTTAATTTGTGTAATATTATCATTGTTAGAAAACTATTCTGACTCTTAGATAACACAAAACATGCCAGCAAGTGACACTTGAATCACGATCTTATGAAACTACAAAATTGCTCCAAGTGACCTCATTTAACACATCTGACAAGTCAATCAGGATCTCAATACATCCATACAACGTCACCAAGTGACCTTATTTATCACATCTGACACGTCAATCAGGATCTCAATACATCCATACAACGTCACCAAGTGACCTTATTTATCACATCTGACACGTCAATCAGGATCTCAATACATCCATACAACGTCACCAAGTGACCTTATTTATCACATCTGACACGTCAATCAGGATCTCAATACATCCATACAACGTCACCAAGTGACCTTATTTATGACATCTGACACGTCAATCAGTATCGCTATACATCCATACGTCTCCAAAAGACCTTATTTATCACATCTGACACGTCAATCAGGATCTCAAAAAAAAATAATTTGACATCCGCGCTGCACCACAAATCCCTAGTTTTGATGGGTTAAATTTGGCTCAAAACTTTTAAACAAGTTTAAATACTTAGTGTTGTCTTTCCTGATTGTCTGTCTGCAAGAGTTGTCTCGTTTGATATTATTGTCTGTCTGTAAGAGTTGTCTGATGTTTTGCGTTGTCTGTCACTTTGTAAATGTTGTCCTATTGTTAGTGTTGTCTTGTTTATAATATTTGTCTTATTTTTAAGGTTGTCTTTCTGAAAGCTGTCTCTTTGTGTTTTCCTAAATGTAAGAGATACCTGAGTGCTAGTATTGTCTGTATGTAAAAGTTGTCTGTTTAATAGTGTTGTCCGTATGCCAGTTAGAATTGTTTGATTTATAAGATGTGTCTGTCAGTTTTTAATAGTTTCTTTTATTGTTAGTTTAGTCTGTTAGTTTGATTGTGTTGAATGATTGCTATTGTTGTTTTGCCAGTAAATTACATTAGATAAAACCCGTTCAGCATACTTAAAAGGAAATAAAATTTTTGACCTAAGTTCGAACTCAGATATACATAAAAGGGACAATTAGCAAATGAAAAGACTTTCTATAGTTACATTTGAAGTGCAATGAAATTTGTTTCTATGAACGCCGCACTTAAAAGCACTGCTATCGACATACTTGATATGAGGTTGTAATTAACGCAACTTAAGTGGCAAGACTGCGTAGTATATAGTATTATTTTATTTAACTTTGGTTTAATATCAATTTACGCGTCTTAGTATTATTTATTTGTATTGCATACATTTCGTATTACATGTAAAAAATATTGTTAATATAAATGTTTAATTGAAAGGCGAAATAATTTTTTTCATATCTTAGTTATTTCAAATTTAGAAAATTATGTTTTTTTACAACTACCATCATTTATTATTTAGCCTAATAGGTAGAACCGTAGCATGAGTCCATCTTTATTTAGGAAGTGGCAAGTCACTTGACTTTGATCTCTTTAATAAGAGATATAATATTAATAAACTAGTATAAAAACATCAAATCTAGAAATTTTGAAAAAAAACAAATCAGAATAAAACAAATATAA
The DNA here is from genome assembly GCA_944989445.1 of Ampullaceana balthica. Classification (NCBI taxonomy): domain Eukaryota; kingdom Metazoa; phylum Mollusca; class Gastropoda; family Lymnaeidae; genus Ampullaceana; species Ampullaceana balthica. Next base: position 156,250 of record CALYLW010001237.1, on the reverse strand, counting down.
TATAGAGCATTCATTTTTTAAATTTATTTTTATTTTATTTATTTATTTCCAAATTTAACAATTTTATGCGGACGTTCGAAAAGAGTTATTTTTGGTTCAGTAATTTGGTGCGCTGCTTTCTAAAATTAGTAGCATGACCAACGGACGCGACAAACATAAATAGCTAATTGCCTTTATTGATTGCGTGAATTCTCCTACAACCAGTATAGACTTGGTTTGCTTCAAACAATATATTGTCACTAGTTCATTTTGTTTTATTGATAAGTATAAATATGTTCAAGAACAAATGTTCAAACAACCAACTTGAAGAAAAATCTTTTCAACCGTAACCACACAAGATGGCCATCGCTTGCTTTTTCTTACAATATTTCGTTAATGACTTCCGAATCGGGAAAAACCTCATACTATTTGTGGAGAAGTTATTATACTAGTTACAAGTAAAGTAATACGAACTGTGCTACACAAGCCAGCAACTGATATTATAAAGAAATTCGTGGACATAATACAATAAAAGAAGAAGTAATGAATTGGCTCAATATGTTGAAGATTTATTGTGTGGTAATTGAAAGTCATTTCAGTTTTCTACTCAACTTTGACAGGAAATGTCCATCGCGGTGATTTAATATTATTGATGATTTAAAGCAGAATCCTGAGGATTACTAACAGAAACCAGAAATGTAACGGTTGTTCATCACCAAACCATCAGAAATCAATCGCAACTTTAAACGTTTAAAATTGTTAACAAGCCCACATTTATTTTCAACCCTTTATTTCGTTTAAGATTTTGAAAAAAAACTAAATAGTTTATTTTTGAGATTATACAATCCAAACTTTTAATTTCATAAAGTAATCGCGAGCCGCATTGAGAACGCAGTAGAGAACAAAATTGGTTGACACTGCAATTAGGCTTATAGATTAGTAGATGGATAACATGTAAACAGGGTATGAGAGAGACAGACAGGACGTAACAAAACAGCGAACGTTTCGGCAAAGAGCCTTCTTCATCTATCAAATAAAAACGAATATAAAGAAATACAAATATAAAATAAAAACTTAGCTGCTGTGAAATCCAAAGAGAGCCAAAGAGAGCCAAAGAAAGCCAAAGAGAGCAATAGTAAACTGTTAGATTATATTTATGTTATCTAACTTAAAACACTACATTAGTTGCCCTTATATTGCATCCCCGCAGCCTAACAATAAAATTTGTTGACATCTGACCTCGTGACATCTGACCTCGTTTGTATTCTTGATAGATCTTTGTATCGGCCGAAATCTTCATCTGAAGCGCAGATCTCGTGTGTGGAGGTGGGGGGGGGGTGGGTTGAAGAAAACAAAGATTGAGAGACGTCATTTCTCTCAAACACAATTTGACACCAGCAATTCACATTGTTGAGTGCTCTGTAACAATGTTTATGTCATACCTATCAAAATCTCTCCAATGTCTAATATAAGATATATTTGTATCGCCTCAATCAACCCTGAATGACTTTGTCCATGTGTTAAACATACCTCTGTGTGTATATTTATCATAAATAGGGAGATTGACTCCATGTTTATTCATTGGTCATTCGTAAGTGAGATTATATTGCACTATTTCCAAGAATAATTATCTAATTATATGCTCTACTTACAATTATCTTTTCCCTATGTCATCTAAAGTGTTTCTTTACTTAATGTTCTACTTACTGAATAAAATGAAAGTTTAAAAGTAAAGAAACAATTTTATGAATAAATCCTTACATGACCAGATGGTCAGTACAAATAATAATAATAATAAATTGATATTTAATATACCGCTGTATCGCAGCAAGGAACCGGGCTCACAGCGCTTTACATGGAGATAAGAATATATATAATAATTAAATAACCATCAATATACATAATTCCCGTTGTCTGTATGTATGGATGTAACTAGGTGGCGCTGCGAAATTTGTAATGCTATTAGTTTGCGCTGCGATCAACATAATAAAATTACTGCACCAAAAATAACACTTTTCAAGCGTTCCGCATAAAATTGTTCAATATGATAATAAATGAATCAAATAAAAATAAATAAAAGTTCTGTATTAAATTTATTAATTTTATGATGTGTATTTTTTAAAAATTAATAGATCTCAGCTGAAATGTATTCATTTTGAAAATTTCATCATTTTTGACGGGTTACACTAGTTCATATCATAATAACAACATAAATGACAGTACATTACACATATGCTACGTTAATCATTAAAAGAAATGCTGTATTTAATTTTGCAAATACATTTTGAAAAGATGCGTGCTAAGTGCAGTCTTGAAGGACTAGTAGTTGGAATACTACGGATGTGTAATGGTAGAGAATTCCATTGTTTGGCTGCACAAAAAGAGAATGACAGTACAAATGTTCCCAGTTAGATATCTTATAGACGACGCGCGTCTGTTTAGAATACCACAAAGCAAATTTTTATTACAAAATTATAGTATCTTCCATCACAATCTGTGATATAGTTTTCTGCTCTTATTGAGATTCGTTTCTCATAAGTCAGAATGTGATAGTGGTGCGGCATGTTTTTAACACATCGGTGAGAACAACACATTCATCCCATGGTTTTTAACACATCAGTGAGAACAACACATTCATCCCATGTTTTTAAAACATCAGTGAGAACAACACATTCATCCCATGTTTTTAACACATTAGTGAGAACAACACGTTCATCCCTATGGTTTTTAAACACATCAGTGAGAACAACACATTCATCCCATGGTTTTTAACACATCAGTGAGAACAACACATTCATCCCATGGTTTTTAAAACATCAGTGAGAACAACACATTCATCCCATGGTTTTAGAAACATCAGTGAGAACAACACATATATATAATTTGGTGTGAGCTTCCAACATTCGTAAACAAGTTTATTCTCAAATTTAACTTATTGCTAGTGCATCTCATCGCGTCCGATGTTCCCTTAGTTCTTATAATAGTTTACGACTCTTTACTAGTCTTATATTAATTCGCTTTGTAAGTTTAAGCGATCGGACTATCCGAACATTTGTTTATGATTCTTTCACGTTACAGTTCAGTTCACGCGTTGAAGACGACCGTCTATGTTCACACCCCTTACCGTCCTTACGCCCGGTTTTAAAACCAGGGGAGATAATTGTGTTTCAGTCTGTAAATGTCGCGTTTAAACACAATCACTACTTTTAGTTATGTCTCATATATAAGGGATTTATAGTCAAAAGGTAAGCTGTTTATTACTACCATCCGTTAAACATAAACTGATTGGCCGACCCTAGCGAGGGTTAGTTATGTTTAGGGTTGTTAATTGCGTGTTGTTTTTGTTTTTTTTAAAACCGATTATCGATTTTTTTTGTTTAACTTTGATTTTAAACCGATTATCGTTTTATAGACTTCATAGAAATTAGGGATGTACTGGATTTCGCCTGCGGCTCCAGCAAATCTGGAATCCGGCCATATTTACAAATCTGGCTACTGCAGGACGTGATAACCACTACACTACGAATGATATGTTATTCTGTGAAGGAAAAACGCAACAGAATGGTAAGTGAACGCAAGAAGCTTTGTTGCATCCAAACCCTCTCCCCCCCCCCTTTTTTTTCGTTTCATCCCAACACTCTTGCCAACCGTGATTTTTCGACCCCGGTGCGTGTCATTCGTCATGCTCATTTGCACATGGTCGTTTATGTGAAATATATAGAGAGATAAAAAAAATTACAAAAATTATAACAAATATGCTACGTATCAGGAATAAAAAAAAAGAGAAACCATTTTATTACAGACTTAAAATGCCACATCGGATGTGAAATGAAAGTGTATTTCCTTTCAGCACAGCACCATAAAACACTGTACTGACTTGTTTAATATTTAGCTGTATTTGCAAAATCTCAGTTAGCGCTTTTAATGTCATTTTAATAAGGGAGACAATTCATCCATTTAAAATATAATATTTTGCTAATATATAATTTTTAAATTTGTAAAAAATAAATTTTAATTTTTGTCAGGAAATATTTATTTATTGAAAAATTTACTTACAATTATTTACAACATGTAAAATTTGCAAGGAAATGTATTTTTCTTAAAACTCTTACTGATTGAAAATTAAATTGTATTAACTATTACATGTTTATATTGACTGTCATTTGTATGCATGAATATATTGCATCTTGTCAATGAAACGTAAAAGATTGTTAACATTTTTAAGAGGCATGCCTCTAACTTCGATCCCTGTCATAGGGATACAATTTAAATAAGTTTGTTTTTTAATTTCTCTACCTGCTACAAGTGCTACCAGTGACAATTTTGGGAAAAACCTAGACAACGTGTAAAAAAAAACACCTAGATCCGAAAGAAAAAACGTAGACAGGCTAAAAATAAATCAATGTAGCCGAGTGGTGGCTATATTGTTAGTTGAAATAAGACTAACTGTTCCGCTAATAAAACAAATAACACAATTCAGGTAAGTAGAGGACTATAGCTGTATGTAATGTTTATTGACTTCTCTCTAAGCTAACATGACACAGTGTACAAGTATAATTAAGCTACTCATCCCTAATCGCTGCGCTCTAAACACTGGCTCTACACAACTTTCACTTAGGCCGTTCTCTCACTCGTTTTCTTCTACTCTCGAGTGCATCTCGTTTAATACCCTTCAGACTCAGCCTCGTCTAATCTGTCAGTCATCTGGGACTACACCTATGTCCAACCATGTCCGTCACAGTCCATGTGTGTCCAGTCCATCACTCAAGCCCCACCGTCTCTAGATTAAAATTAGGGGGATGGGTCGGTTTGACGTAAGCGTCTCTGGTGCGACCCCCACCCAAACCACCTGCGCGTCTGGTCAGCATCTACTCTGGGGCATCTCACACCTTCGGTCACCTCGCACCGCTACGTCCTTGAATTCCCAATTCAAGCGAGATAACTTTTCGTGCCAGAACGTCACATTCCGCACCTCTAGTCTCACGGACTCCCGAATCTACTGACCGCGCCGATTGGCAGCCGAATACGATTCCAAAACCTCTGGTCAGTTTTCGTCTTTGTCCGTCCGCGCCCGGCTCCTTCGTAACATCAAAGGCCTGCCGCGCTCAGTGGCCGTCAGTCTTTGAATGCAACTAAACCGCCCTTATGATCTAAAGACCCGCGCTCACTGGCGGTCAGTCTTTGATCTCCACACAGTTCTACATTTAAATCAAGTCATAATCAATAATTATTATAAACTAATATCCGGGGACACACTGCCACATCAATTTAATGTTATTTAAGTATGTATTTAATATCTAATATATACGTATCGTAACTAATATCGTTACTTGCGCGGAGCCATTTAAAACGTCATTTAATAAATTTATTGTAAGCAATCAAATATTTAAGTGGAGCTTTCATTTAAATTTGTGCATTTTTATGTGACGTCACCTTTCTTAAATACCTCTGTTGCATCTAATGCTTAATTTTACTTTTGAAAAATATAATTTATTTAGCATATTAATTGCACAAACTTATATTTTTTTGTAATCAAATATTGTTTATTTAATTTTTTAAAATAAAAACCTAGATTATGGCTATTTTTTTAGAATAAAAAACCTAGAAACCTAGACAAGGTCGAAAAAACCCAGATCTAGGTTGAAAAACCTAGCGCTGGCAGCACTGCCTGCTACCAAATCTAAAGACAAGCAGTACTTAGACCAATGGAAGAGATTATAGCATAATAGTCTAATTTTTGTCAAATTCACCTTGAACAGTAATTTTTAACATCTGATTGAGACACAACTATTGTATAAAATGAAAAACAATGCAACGTTGCTAGGTCTAACTTTGTAAAAGCCTAAAAAATTAAAATCCCATCGTCAAAGAGAACAAATTATAGTTAAAATATGATTTACTCAAAATGCCTAATTTGTGACTTTAAAAAAAAAGTACTTTAAAAATAAGTTCTTCAATAAAGATTGGCTCATGTCCAGGGGCGTACATACAGCATCTGCCAACCGGTTTGTCTTCAATTTTCCCCCCATTCTAAGTCAATCAAATGATTTTTTGTTTGTTTATAAATGTGTAGTTTTAAATTTAAATAATTGCTATTGAGACAAACTATAGGTGGAGATTTTTTCACAACTGGATGCCATATTTAAATTAGGCAGTAGTAAGGGAAGCCGAATAATTTGACATACTTATATATGTAATATTTATTTTAAAAAACAAACAAATTACACACTTCTTTAAAGATGAAACGTGAAAAACATTTTGCATATTTATTTCTTTTTAAATATCTTTCTTTTCAGATTGATCCACAAATTGAGTGAAGATTTGAAGGTTTCTTTTTTTTCGTATCAAAGCTCCCCCAAACTCCATATAAAACTTGATGGCCCATATTAAAACACTACAGATATTGAAATCTTTATGGTATATAAGAACTTGATAGCCCATATTAAAACACTACATGATATTGAACTCTTTATTGGTATATAAGAACTTGATAGCCCATATTAAAACACTACAGGATATTGAACTCTTTATTGGTATATAAGAACTTGATAGCCCATATTAAAACACTACAGGATATTGAACTCTTTATTGGTATATAAGAACTTGATAGCCCATATTAAAACACTACAGGATATTGAACTCTTTATTGGTATATAAGAACATGATAGCCCATATTAAAACAATACAGGATATTGAACTCTTTATTGGTATATAAGAACTTGATAGCCCATATTAAAACACTATAGGATATTGAACTCTTTATTGGTATATAAGAACTTGATAGCCCATATTAAAACACTACATGATATTGAACTCTTTATTGGTATATAAGAACTTGATAGCCCATATTAAAACACTACAGGATATTGAACTCCTTATTCCCTATTCTACGGGGCCGGGGTTCCAATTTTGTTATGCTATAAAGGTAACGATTTTATTTCCTATTCAACTTGCTCCCAAGACGCCCCCCCACCACCACTTCACTACGCCTCTGATGTTAACACGAGAATTTTCAAAGAATTGCACGCTCTTTTACTGGTGTGAGTAGTTTTTTTCTAAACGCAATAAAGTCTTACATTTACCGATATATAGCTAGCATCGAGCTAGTTTGTTAGATATAAGACGACAAAAGGACAGTAAGTGGACGTAAGTAACAATTGTATATGGTATTTGTGTTAATTATTCTTAACTTTTATGTTTACTTCATAATTAATTTATTAACATTGACACCGAGAATGTAAGGCTGCAGAGATCAGAGATAGAAATAAACTTTGAGCTGTTACCCAAACACATGTTATATTCTTGTTATTATCAATATACATGGTGATAACATATTGTATTATGGAAACACGATAGACATACAGCTACACAGAGCAATTACACCAACAAAACATTGAAAGACATGTTTAGACAATTACACCAACATAACATGTGAACACGTGTTTAGACAATTACACCAACATAACATTAAAAACATTTTAGATAATTACACCAAGATAACATTAAACACACGTTTAGACAACTACACATTGGAACTTATTTTTAGACTAAAAAAATCCAAAACATATTAGAAAACTAATTAAAGTTACATAAAAAATGTATTCTGTACATTTAATTCGTTTAAATTATCTTTAAAATATTAACATATCAAACTTCGATCACTGATCTTTGCCTCATTCGTTTGATGGACGTGGCGTTTATTGTTTTAACATTACATTTCATATGAGAAAATGTAATATTTCCATTATTCTTTAATAGGAGAATTTAGACAAACTATTTTCAACGAGCTATATATTATTGTGCAGCTTGTGTATTAACATTGATTTTTGTATTGGCACTAAACGACAGAGTATAGAATTCGAAGTCATAAATTTGACCTTTGAACTTATCGTATTTGTAATTGGTGAAAATTAAAACTCAAATTTTATAGTTATCCTGTCTTGTCTGTAACTTTGTAAGTTACTCTAACTACTATCATTTGCGTCTTTATTTCATCCATCTTTTTGCATTTGTTTTTCCTTTTTAAATTAACTGAATCAACGCATACAAGGTATTAAAATAAAATAGACAAAAATGGTAAAATATGTATTTAAAAAACTATCAAGGCTTTAATGATCACAACGTATCAAACTGCTACAGTTGTTGTAACGTGTCTACAGCCTCCAGTCTTTGTTATTAAATACTGTATAAAACATATCATCTAAGTGTTCATTTATGACTAATAGATGAGATGAAATATTTAGCATATCTATTGCATAATTTTGATCAGTTTTATGAGGAGAAATAATTCACTATCATTTATCTAAGTGTTATGACAGTAACTTATTCAAACAATATTTGGGGGCTCCCGAGTAAGTGGAAGCCCTACTCTATAGTTTGTTTAGCTTATAGGTGAATACAGCACTGTGTATACCAGGGGTAAGAGAAAACTAGTAATTCATTGGCACAGTATCCCTTATTAAAGGGAACGAAATTAAGTGGCAAGCCACTTATAAAAATAGAAGATTGAAAAAAAAGCGTCAGAACCGTAACGGGTATAAATAACCAGACATCAAATATGTGACAGTGATTAAATTAAATTAATAGGTTACATAATTTTAATTAAAAATGATTTTAAAAATCCCCTTTTTCGTAAAATTAAATGTTTCTTTATGTATAATTTCGTGTGACGTAAAACATAAGATTTACGTAATACAAATCAAGAATACTGTTTCTCATAGACTATATGGAAATATTGAATACAAGTTAAATGAATTGTCTAATGATCTTCTAATTTATATTGCGAATTAATTTGTTTTACGTACAACATCATATGCATAGATAAGTACTGGTGCTTTTTAGTGCGCGCTGATAGGAAATACAAAATTAATTCAAGTCAGAGAAAACAAAGAAAGCTTTTTAATGTAAAGATTTTCCCTTGTTCTTTACTGTTTAAAAATTATTTCTATAATACATTTATATATTTTAAAAGTTATTTGTTATCTATATATTTTTACATTTAAATAATACTTTATGTAATAAAGCAAAGTTGTCATTTATCAATAACTGATGATTTCATTGTCGATTTCCGACGATTCTATAAACACTAACACGCACACATATACAGATTTACATAATGTACACAATCTAAAGTAGACTGCATATACAACCAAAATATATATAGATAAATATTTAAATATATAAGCACCATACCCGTGCTACGCTACGGGGTTGGCATAATAAAATTATCAACACTTTCAGAGTATCCAATGCATACAGGTTGAGTGATGATATTGATATTAATGTATGCCACTATTAATGAAAAGTAACATTTAAAAGTTCACAACAATTACCCTCAATCTTAACCAAGTGCATACATTTTATCTTGTTTACTTCGTTTCCTTTTCACAAATTATTATTAACGCAAACAATGAGGTCATGTCATATATTATTTTAACGGCGCGAAACACAAAACGCTCTGTTAATCTCGAAACCAAAATTATTATGTTTTTACGTCTATATTTTCAATTAAAAAAAAATAAAAACAATCAAGAGTTACCGGACATAGCGGCTTCAGACGCGCTTAGGCGCAATATATATATACGAGAGCAATGCCCGTGCGATGCTACGGGTAGGCACAATGAAAATAACTTTATTTGGATTTGAGTTTCACATTCCCCTTAATAATGAGTGTAAACGTATCAGGAAATTAGGGTAGTCATAAATCAAACCCCTTCTTTATAAAAATCACGATATGTGTGTCTAGAAAATAGATAGTATGATGAATTTAAATATTACCCATCAATGTTGGTATTTCTGCTTTAATAACGCACGCTTTTGTCTATATGCTTTACCAGAATAACAAAGGTCCTTAACAGTTACAAAAATCTAATGGGCAAGGATCAATTTCTTTTTCCATTAATCAAAAAATGAAAACAATATCTTTGATTCCTTTGGTTCTAGGAAAAAGCTCTTAAAATCACCCACTCCATTTTATAAGCTAAGTATGAAATTAGTTCAAGACGAATAGGATATTTTTTTAGCATAGTAACAAAGCAATAAATTGGCAGATACTTGTTTCACTTAAATAACGGATAATTTCTTCTTTGTATTTATATTCAAGCCTTTTTTCATTGTAGCTTTTTTAGCTTATAAAATGAATATAAGTTAGGGCTTAATATATAACATATATTATGTAGGCATTTGATTTTAAAACAGAATAGTTTTTAAAAAATCAGTCTGTATACAAAACTTTATCCTCGTTGTATAATATTGCTCAAATAAAATCAAGTTGTTATGTCACAATATCAGTTGCTGTTAGTGTATTTTTTGCAAGAACAGGGTAGGCACAATTAAAAAATAACTTTATTTGCTTTTGGGTCTCAAATTTCCCTTAAAAATGAATGTAGATGCATCATGAAATTAGGGTAGTGATAAATCAAACCACTTTTTATAAAATTCACGATATGTGTGTCGAGAATATAGAGAGTATGATGAATTTAAATATTAACCATCAATTTTGGTATGTCTGCTTTAAAAACGCATGCTTTTCTCTATATAATATACTCCTAAAGAATATAAATGTACTTAACAGTTATAAAAATCTAATCGGCAAGGCTCAATTTCTTTTCACATGAATAAAAAAAAATATTAAAAATATCTTTCCATATGATTCCTTTGGTTCTAGGAAAATGCTCTGAAAAACACCAATTCTATTGTTTAGTTTAAGCATGAAATTATTTATTATTATTTTTTTAATGTAACAAAGAAAATGTACATTATATATTATTTCTTAAACATAAAAACCTTAATTATCTTCTGTTATGTTTAATATCATGTTTTGAATTGTTTGTCTAAAAATGTGTTCTAATGTTATGTTTGTGTAACTGTGGTTATGGAAGAATGCCGTAAATCTGTGATGCCATATGTGTTTTCTGTACTGTGAAAGTATTTTTTAAGCTTATAGTTTGTTGTTTCTTGTTTATAGAGTCTGGTATTATGTTTAGTGTTATTGCTTTGTCTATATCTACCTTGTGTATTGTGCCTGCTTTTATGAATTGTTGGAGTGTGTTTTTAGTTTGTAAAATTGTATTGCATGTGAGATATAAATGTTGTTCTGTCTCATCAGCTCCTGGCCTACAGAGTGGACAGCCTATTCTTGCACCTCTGTCTTTATAATTTCTTGATGAGACTGGTGTTGTATTGTAAATTAGTCTGTATGTTATTTCTTTTTCTTTATTTGATATTTCTTTGATATGTGTATTTTTAAAAGTTTCCTCAGTGTTTTTAACTCCATAAACTTGTGTCCATTTAATTCTATTGTTTAGAGGTGTTGCTTGTCTTTTTATTAAATGTGTATATATTTCTTTGGTTGTTTTGTGTACTACTTATTCATTACCTTTTATTGCTTTGATGCATGCTGTATGAAATTGTGATTGATTTCTACCCATGTAATTTTCAGTGGTGTTATCAATTGCTATTAAATGTCCTATTCTGATTTCTAAGTAATAATGTGTGAATGTATTTTCTGATCTTTTTTTAATGGCTTGTCCTTTACATTTTATTCTGAGTTCTTGTATTTTTGTTTGTATGTCTTGCAAGTTTATTCCTATATTTAGCTTAGATTGTATTAGTGTTGTTTGTTTGATATTGTGTATTGTTCCTTGGAATATGTATTTAGTTATGTGTGAGTTAATGTCTTATAAAATTATCGGTGGGGGTTCCCATATTGTTCCTGTATATATTGTTTTGGGGATGACATATGTGTTTATAATTGTGCTCCTTCCAAAAATTGTCTGTGCTGTGTATTTGTTTTTGTCAATAATTTATTTAATTGATTGTTCAATATCCCTCCATATTTCATTGTTTGTCTGTGTTTGATTATTGGAATAAAAGATCCCATAAATTCTAAGACTCTCCTTTCTAATTATGCCTAAGGGGAAATCTAGTCTATCTTGCCACCTACCTATCCCCATAATTTCAGATTTGTTTACATTATTCTTGGACCCACTACCTTTTCCAAAATCTTGAAAAATTGAAATTATTTTGTGAATTGACCTATCATTTGTGGGGAAAAATACCGTGTCATCTGCATAAGCAATCACTTTAATATCTCTGGCTCCAGGGATCCCTATTCCTGTAATGTTTTTCTCCATTCTGATTTTCTCTATAAGTGGTTCAAAGGATAAAATATATAGATAAGGGGATAAAAGACACACTTGTCTAACTGATCTTTTAATCGCAATGGTTTTTTTTTAAAATTATATTATTTATTATCAGTTTGCTGATAGGCGTTCTGTATAGAATTTTAACCCAATTACAAAAATACTCCCCTAATTTATTGTGTTGTAATATCTTGTGAAGGTATGCATGGCCTACCCTGTCAAAGGCTTTTTCCTGGTCTAGTGATAATATACATGTTTGAATTTGTTTTTCACTTGTATATTGAATAATGTCTCTGATTAAATGATTGTGGTTGTTGATGTCCCTGCCTTTAATGCTGCATTGTTGATTGACATGAATGAGAGTATTTAAATGTGGTTTTAGTTTATTGGCTAATTTTATAATCTGTGTTGAGTAATGATTAATGTATTTAAATTTAAGCATATATGAGGATATTACGAAAAGTTGTAAAATGATACTGTGTATTTGATAATAAACAAAATAATAGTATATCAATATAAATATTGCTAAAATATTATACTAAAGAAAACAGTGACTGTGGTTTGTAAACAGAACGTTAGGTAAATTAACGTTGAACATAAATGTAGACTGTTGGAGAAAGATTAAAGCAAATACATTTTTCGAACGGCTGGATGGCATACATCTCGAAAATACATAAAGAAAACAGTGTAAAGATGTAATTTGCAAATATATATTATTTAAAATTAAAAAAAAAGATATTCGTAATCTTGTTAGAGGCGCAACATTACCACACATAAAAATAAACCGTTTCATCACATTTAGTTCACAACATAGACACACACACACTCACTTTATTCACACACTTGCACACACAAACATAAACACACAAACAGATAGTGCCATTAAAAAAAATCACATTTCATTGAAATAACCGCGGATCTTTTTACTTTGTTTCCATTATACAAATTAATATCAGCTCGAAATATGACGTAAAAGTCACAGTATTTTATTTCCAGAAACGCCGTCTTGTTAATCTCGACACCAACATGTTTATTATTTTACGTTTTCAATAATTTATTTTATTTTTGGGAGTTACCCCGCATAGCGAGCACCCACGGACGCGCTTAGGCGCAAAATATTTAGGGATGATGATTTAAACACAAACTTGACACAATTATAAAGTAGACTTGTAGCTATAAAAAAATTACCTAAAATAACGAGCTATAAGCTCGTAAAAAGAAAGTTAAAATAATGCAAAGATCAATAATTATTTAACGGCGTTTACAAAAAGAATCTATTCCTTAAAGTATTTTGTTAGCTTCAAAAAATGTATTTCTTCGTTCATTAAACAAATTATTTATTTACTCTTAAGTCTTATTAAAGATAGATTAATTTAAGAAATCTATCTAAGATAACTGAGGTTTATGAATTGAGAACGCATATTTGGGTCTGGTAGATTTAAGTTTTAAGGTAGAATTGTTGTGTCCCGTGATATATACCCACTCCTGTCTGGTCGGCAGGCACCTGGAATAACGGCTTTTTTTTGTTGGTATTAATCTAGGAAAATAATTTATTTACCTTTTTTTTTAATTCACGTAATTAAATACAGGAAAGAAGAAGAAAAAATAGTATCAAATGTTATAGTAATAAAAATGATGTTTATGAAGCCATGTAAAACATAAAGTAAATTGTTAGAAATGGAATATTTCAGTTGAACTTTCATTTAAAGTAGCGTGTTTTGATATGACGTCACATTTCTTATACACCCCTTCCCCTTTGTCACACATCGATACAAATGCGTGACTTTCTCTCCCCCCCCCCGGTCTAGGCGCGTGACGTCATTTAAGAGCGGCCATTAACCGTTTAAAAAAAGGACAGTTAAACTTTAAAACCATTCGATAGCAGGAATGACGTCATTATTTCTTATTTTTTAAGACCTACAAGGGAATGTACCACATTTAACCACACCACGTCTGTTTGAGTCGTCGTGATTACCTCTCTTGTGTGATGCACGTCAACTAAGTATACTAAACAAATTTTAGGAAAAAAAAATCTCTTGAGCTGACAGACTCAACAGTGAAGATAAAATGTGATTTTTTTAAAAACTGACACGTTGTTGTCCCTTTATCTTTGTCGTAACGGGTAATAGTCTAATACTGAATAACTGAAATTACGGTTAACTGGTCCTGATTTAAAAAGAGAGACTTGAATTATCACAAAACATTATGGTAAAAATGTTTTTGTTTTTTTTAAATCTCAAAATAAAATAAAAACTTAATGGTTTCTTTGAATTAGATCTCTTCTGAGATTGTTTCAATGCAGGACGGGTAACCTACTATGATATAGTTTTAAAAGGTGATTTTTAAGAAATTTTATCTTTATGATTTTCTAAAAAGTTAAAGATATGTAATTTAAGAAAAAAACATAGTTTTAAGCAAAAAACGATAAGGGTTGTTCACCAGTTTTATTAAGTTCGTATCTGAGTGACATATTAATACGATTCTGTAGCCATGAGTAAATTTCAAGAGGGTTAATAAACATATAAAAGTTACTAAGATAGAAATAAGGCGTTTTATATCATATATTAAAAGCTAACAAAACAACAATTGCTTTGGGCAGAACTAGTGACGTCATTTACCATTATTTCGTTTCGCTTGTAACAATAAGTTCAAAGGTTATATATTGATGTTATCAATAATTCATTACATGACCAGATGGACGGTGTTAATATTCCCTTTAAGACACGTAGCCGGGCAGACATAAGATCGTCGACGTGCAGAGTTTAGAAAAACCGTGAATCAAATTTTGATGATGTAATTATTGTATCTTGCATCAGATTCTTCGTTATAGTATAGATGCCTGTTCTGGACCTGCTTCGTTATAGATTAATGCATAAAATAAAAACAGGGTATTAGTAGGCCTGACAGGACGTAACACAACAGCGAACGTTTCGGCAAAGAGCCTTCTTCAACGGACAAATAGTACACAAATGAAACGAATAAAACGAAATAATAGAAAAAAACACTTAGCTGCGGTGAAATCCAAGTAGTCCAGTAAAGATAAAGCAAGGAGAGAAAAGTAAGAGCTTAAATAGGAAAGGAAAGGGTGGGTGTGGCCAATCAATCAGCTTGTCAGTGCGAACACAACGTTGATCCCATGTGGTGTAAGAGTCCCATATTCATGGATTAGTCTATTCTCCAGACTGACCCGGCCGGGTGTGTTTGTACAAGAAACCAAGGCGGTGACAGACATGTCATCGACGCCCATGTGGTCCCGTCCATTGAAGTGTCGGGAGACAGGACACTGTTTGTCTTGTTTAATGGCCCGTACATGTTCCGCGATACGGCAAGAGAGTAACCTCCCCGTTTCACCAATGTACTTCAAAGGACAGCGCTTACACACAATGGTGTAGACCACATTGCGGCTAGTACAAAGATAGCCATTCCTAATCTTGAATGTCCCCTTAGGGAAGACAATCTGGTCCGTCTGGGTAACAAAGGGACATGTCTTGCAGCGATTACGACCACATGGCTTAGTGCCCAGATGGGAGGACGGAATAAGCAGACGGCTACGAACCAATAGGTCTCGCAGATTTTTGTCCCTCCTGAATACAATGAGGGGTGGGGTGGAAAATATGTTGTTTGTCTCAGGGTCCGCGAGGAGGATGGTGCGATTTTTCACAAATATTTCCTTTGCTCTGATGTTGTGGGGATGGTATGTGAGCACCAATTTGCTCCTTTCATTACTATCACTGGAGCGTGATACAAAGGCGTCGGCACGAGTGAAGTTTTTAACTCGCTGAAGTGCAGATTGAAGTATAGCTTCAGGGTAAGACCTTTGTCTAAAAAACTCCACCATTTCCAACGCCTTTTCCAAAAAGTCCTCATTAGATTGACACAGCCTACGGAGTCGAAGGAGTTGTGAAAATGGAATAGAATCCTTACAGGATTTGGGATGAGACGAGGGATAGAGTAGGTAAGAGTGACTGTCCGTAGGTTTGAAGTAGGCCGAAGTGAGGAGGTGGTTCTTCTGGAGAGTTACAGTAATGTCCAGGAAATTAACCGATAGTTCGGAAATCGTGTGAGTGAACTTAATGGAGGGGTGAAAAGAATCAACAAAGCTGATGAACGTGTCAAGTTCACTCCTCTCCATATGAGTGACCCCAATGCCGTCATCAATGTATCTTTTATAAAATTCGGGGAGGCGACCAGTGTATTCTTGTTCCACTCTGTGCTCGAAATGGCCCATGAACAAGCATGCATAGCTGGGTCCCATTTTAGTCCCCATGGCGACCCCACTGATTTGGTCAAAGAACTGGCCATTGAACTCAAACGAGTTGAGGGTTAAGACCAATTCCGCCAAG
This sequence comes from Ampullaceana balthica, assembly GCA_944989445.1. Lineage (NCBI taxonomy): Eukaryota > Metazoa > Mollusca > Gastropoda > Lymnaeidae > Ampullaceana > Ampullaceana balthica. The sequence continues at coordinate 139,785 of CALYLW010001237.1, read as the reverse complement.
CGTAGTAAGGCATGTGTAGGTATATTGGGGTGAGGTTGTCTGTCCAAAAAGTATTGTACAGCCAGAAGGCCATCGTTGTGGGGAATGGATGTATAGAGGGAACATACATCAAGGAGGAACAGATAGTTCTTTACGTTTGGATTGATGCTCAGAGAGTCGAATGTCCGTAAGGCATGGTTGGTGTCCTTAATGTACGTAGGGAGGGATGCCACTATCGGTTGGAAGACACTATCCAAGAATTCAGAAATGTGTTCTGTTGGACAAGAACATGCAGAGACAATAGGTCTACCAGGGTTACCATCCTTGTGAATTTTAGGAAGGAGATAAAAGGATGGCTTGCCCAGGTCACTGTCAAAAATGTGCATCCTGGACGCTGATTGAGGTAGAGCGCATTCTGTTATCAACTCATCGATGGTCTTTTTAACCACCGTGTTGTTTTTCATGATGGGATCTGTGGCTCTCTGTTGGTAGAACTGGGTGTCCTCCAGTTGTCTCTGAGCTTCCTTAATATACAACTCCTTATCCCATACAACTACGGCCCCGCCTTTGTCGGCAGGTTTGATGACAATGTCTTTACGGCTGCGCAATAAAGACAAGGCTTTCGACTCAACTTTAGAAAGGTTGGATTTACGGAGTCGAGGAAACAAAAGGTTTTTAATATCATTCTCTGTGCTTTTGATATATAAGTCCAGAGCCTTGGATTGACCAGGCGATGGAGTCCAAGTAGATTTCCTTTGTTTTTTGAATGGGAATAACTCATCATCGGGAAGCGTGTTGTTTTTCCCGGCAAAATGGAACTGAAGTCTGAGAGCGCGGAAAAAACGTTGAGAATCGCTCTGTAGTTGAAAACGGTCGCAAGAAGGTGTAAGAGGAATGAATTTAAGACCCTTAGATAGAAGGGATCTTTCATTCTCTGAGAGTGGTAAATCTGGGGGTATGCAAATTACTAAATTCTTGTTGGTGGTGGTCTGTTGAGGTATAACTTGAAGAGGTTTAAGTTTACCAAGCTTCTTCTTTTTGTTAGTTGATAGAAACAGATATAAATCCCGGTTGAGTTGGTGGATAATGACTCTAATGAAGTTAAGTGCCAAGTGGTTATCACTTAACTTGGATCTCATACGGTCTTCAAGTCTGTATATCTGGGTGCTGAGATAAGCGATATACCGTTTGTGAGAGTGTACGAGAAGACGCATGCGTTGAAAAGCAACTTTTCTCTCAAGTGATAAAAGTTGAGATTTATCCTTAGAATTAAATGAAGCAGATGCCGGGTTAAAATTGCTGTTAAAGCCTTTGGGTATTAATTGGAGGCGAATGAAATTATTAAGAAAGTTGAGATGAACAGTGTATCTGGTTTTTTTAAAGAGGCTAAAAGCCAGGTCTTTGCAATCGTTACCTAAGTCAGGTGTTAATAAACTGAACGCAGTTAAAATAAAGGATCTCAGTTGGTTCATAGTACTTTTGATAGAAGGCATAGTGGTCAAGTAAAAGGAAGGGCTAAAGGAGAAGTGAGAGGAATATAGGAATGAACAACAAAACGAAAATAAAACAAAACACAAACACAAAGTAGCAGTCAAAAGGTAAAAGTAAATAAAGTAATGGGGGTGAGACTGCAATCAGGCTTTTAAAAAGGTAAATGCATAAAATAAAAACAGGGTATTAGTAGGCCTGACAGGACGTAACACAACAGCGAACGTTTCGGCAAAGAGCCTTCTTCAACGGACAAATAGTACACAAATGAAACGAATAAAACGAAATAATAGAAAAAAACACTTAGCTGCGGTGAAATCCAAGTAGTCCAGTAAAGATAAAGCAAGGAGAGAAAAGTAAGAGCTTAAATAGGAAAGGAAAGGGTGGGTGTGGCCAATCAATCAGCTTGTCAGTGCGAACACAACGTTGATCCCATGTGGTGTAAGAGTCCCATATTCATGGATTAGTCTATTCTCCAGACTATTCGTTATAGATGCCTGTTCTGGACCAGCTTCGTTATAGATGCCTGTTTAAAATTGCCTGTTATAGAGAGTCAGTTTAAACTTTAAACAATTCGATAGCAGGAATGAGGTAATTATTTCTTAGTTTTTAAGACCTACAAGGGAATGTACCACATTTAACCACACCACGTCTGTCGGAGACGTCGTGATTACCTCTCGTGTATGATGCACGTCAACTCAGTATATTAAAAAAATGTTAGGAAAAAAATAATCTCTTGAGCTTACTGAGTCGACAGTGATGATTAAATGGGATTTTTTTATAAAATTGTTGATGTTTGCCCTTTATCTTAATCGTAACGGTATTAAGTTAATGCTGAATAACTGAAATTACGTTAACTTGTCCTGATTTTAAATAAATAAAAGTAAACAAAAATATTTTTCAAAACCACGTTTTTATAAGCGGACTAAAAAAAAAGAAAATATTTTTTTTCACAGAATTGTGAAGGAAAAATCTTTTTCTGTATTGATAAAAATTTCAAACTTATATGCTGAAGTACTACGATGTAATATGACTAAAAACGTGGGGCGGGCGCTTCTCAGGCTTAACTAATTCAATTCAAAACTGGAGCAAACCAGATTGACACCTCTATTGCGTTACTATTTGCTGAACTTTACACTCTGTCATTTCATTGGTCGCTGTAAAATAAGCGGGCTAAACTCGAAACGGATATACGGCCAGTCAGTGTCTCCTTCCCACCGAGAAGAGGTTGTTGGACGTTGTTCGTGTCCATGTACACAGCTGATCGGATTCCGTCATCCTCATTTTGCTAAATACAAAGTTCTAAGGTAAACTAATGTTATGTTTTTATGTTATTATAGTTGGAAAAACCCCCTTGAGTGATGATCCAGAGGAATAGTTCGGATTTTGTTTCTTTCGCTCGTGGTTAATGTATAAAATTGCCACCCCCACATTAAATTTATATCCTTGTTCACTAATAATATTGTTGTGATACACCCGTTGTTCTGTGACGTCTTGTCGAGCATTCACACCCTGTTTTTATAACATATATTTGTTTATCTAAAATCTTGATTGCAGTCTCACCCATTTTTGTCCGTTTCATTCCCTTATTATATTATTATGTTGTAAGCCTAACTTGGGCATCCTTCGACGATGATGAATGATTTCTGCCAATCTTTCTCCCGGTTATTTGTTGTGTTTCTAACAACGAGATTGCTGTCACACATCGCATATGAAACCGAGGTCAAACTGTTTCTTAAGAAAAAAAATTGACATCCCCTTTTTCCCTGTAGCTCTGAACTTTTTTAAAAATACAAGCGGGTGGGGGGGGGGCGATGTGTTCCCTGTGCAAATGAACTTGGTGACTTTTGAGTGAATAGCATTTTTTAAGAGTTAATTGAACGTTCCTTGTGTTTAGTGAAAGTTAGACAGGATCATGTGTCTAGGATTTCATCATGGCAATCTTTTTGTCGGCAGTTGTCTGTTATGTATTTGTTTCCAATTTATTTCTTTGAAGAAAAAAACTAAGAAATATTTATATGACTTATTTTTAGCATCAAAAGCCCACTCTATAACCTTATGCTAAGAATATCTTGCTTTTTTTCCCCTTATTAAGTACCTAGTACAAGTTCGGTAATGGTTTATCTTCTAAGCTCTGTCTTTTTTTCATAGACTCTCCAAAATGTATGTCCCCTAAAACATTTTTTTCCTTTGCAGAGAAACAAGACTAAAGCATTCATCCTATGCACAAGTCATCAGTCATGGTTCAATTCACAAGTTTAGGGTTTGGCATTGGGTTTAGATATCAAAACAAACTGCAGAAGCAACAAAAGCAAAGACAATTAAATTACACCTTTAATGGATAAAACATCATCTATGTCACTATACTATTGGATAAAACTTAATGGAGCAAGCAATCACGACTCCAGTTTGAAAGCTTTATAAAGCCAAACTGACGATGTTGTGGACAGTTTGCTCTGATGGATCACCGCATTCACTGGCCTCTTCTAGAACATCAAGATAAGTCCAAGTTGTCTTACTGCCACGGGTGTCGCTGTAGATGTCAATGTAGTCAGACGAACACTGGAACAGATGTAGATGTTTACGATGTGTGGCTGTCCCTTTTTGTAGCTGTAGTTGTCCAAGCTGCGTTGGCATTAATTCAGGTAAGATTCACTTTTTTATTTACCTATTAACACGTATTTTTATTTACCTTCCCGCGTATCATTTTATTTTTATAACATAATACGTTCTGCAACACCTTATACCTTAGGTAAGGGGTGGGCAAACTTTTTCTACGTAGGGCCGCATTGAAAACTTTATTGTTTAGGCGGGCCGCATATAATTCAATTACAATTGACAACTTCTAAATTTAAATTAATGATAATTACCATGTACTTGTCATTTTATTTCACTTTCACACTCTATTACATATGTACATTACATTTTAAAATACAAACTGAAACAGTTTCTAATTTGATAATAAGATTTTATTATTCATTATTATTTCAACAAAAGTTTGTTACCTGTCATAATAACTATGGAGAAGTAGGAACATAATTTACATTTAAGCTGACCATAGATTACAATTATAATTAATGAGAAGTATGTAACTGTTTACAATTTCGGATGATGTTCTTGAACCGTGGAACAAGTTTACTTGTTGTGATTCCCATGACGGCATTCAAATTGCAGTCAGTCAACTTCGATCGTTTCTTAGACTTGTTTATTTTCATGCAAGAAAAAGCTTGCTCACAGATGTATGTGGACCCAAATATTGACACAAATTTTGCAGCAAAGGTTTTTAGTGTAGAAATACTGCTACTGACAAACATCCATAAAACTCCAGCAAAAGAAATGACTTGAACTTCTCTTTCAGGTCATAATCTGCTTCTAGGTCAAGCATCCCTGTATATCCTCTGGGGCTGAATCAGCTTTTGCACTAAATGGTGAACTGATGATATTGAAGAGTGGTTCCAAGGTTATTGAAGTCTTGGAACCTCCTGTCAAATTTCACGACTAAGTCATCCAACTGAGCCTTGTACTTAATAGCCTTTTCACTAGAAATGGTTTTCTGTTTCAGCAAAGGGAAATGGCAAAACCTGTTTTCACCTGCTTGCCTGGAGAACATAGAGAGCTTTGCCTGAAATGATTTAACATACACATAATTTTCATGTGCAAACAAGATATTGCTCTGAAGTTTGACATTCAACTTTTCCATAATGTCAATGGTATCATGAAGACTGACTTTCACTCTTCATTAAAAATGTTAGTAACAAAGTCACAAACAAACCCATTGATCTCCAGGAACATAACTATTTCTTCCTTGAGACCCCACACTCGCCTCAATATCTTGCCTAGGCCCAGCCAGCGGACCCTGCTGTGGTAGATAATATCATAATAGTCAGTTTCCAAATCTTCAAGCAGTGCCTTGAACTGCCTGTGGTTATAACCTGGCTCTGATTTATCACACTGACAACTGGGTCAATCACATGCTTGATATTCAACGCAGCTTTGCACAGACTTTCATGATGGATGAAATAGTGCAGAGGTAAGAGTGAATGGTCAGCACTCTGTTGTTACACTTACTATCTTGTTCCACACCAAACCAGTTCTTTCAATGCATTTCTAAACAGCATTGGATAAATCCTGGCCTTTAGTTGTGTCTTTGAGTGGCTCAAACACTAAATAACTCTTCGGTATGTAGCCGTGTGGAGGCTTTAATATAAGACAGGTCAAAAAGATGGGACTGAAACAGTTGTCTTTTTAAATCCCTTATATTAACTTCGCGGCCGTCTCTGTCTGTCGTCATCTCATCATCTCATGGGCGGGCGGGCGGAAAATCAAAAGTCGAAAATGATCCCATTTCCCGTGATTCGATCGAGCTGAAATTTGGCACACTGACCCGTCTGAACTAACAATGGATCGTATCAAAATTTCAGATCGATCGAACGTACCGTAATTAAATTAATGCATTTTTAGTTTATCCTAATAAGAGGTATGTAATTCAAATTCACGGTTTGTTATTGTTTTTTTCCCACGTGAAAGTTTGAGTTGACGCATTGAGGCGACCCGTCGAAGCAACGGGGTGCTTTTGTTTACATTTTACGTGTCACGCTGAGCTCGGTCAAGCGAATCGGTGACCAGACTTTTCCCCTCTCACACCCCCCCCCCAAGGGTTATGAAGCAAACTTGGGTTAAGACAGATTCAGTCTGTAAATGTTTGAAAATAATCAATACTGTTAGTTATGTCACATATATAAGGGATTTATAGTCAAAAACTTTGTTTTTACGGGTTTGTTTTATTAAATCCCTTATATTAACTTCGCGGCCGGTCATCTCTGTCGTCATCTCATGGGCGGGCGGAAAAACAAAAGTAAAAAATGAGCCACTTCCCGTGATCCGATCGAGCTAAAATTTGGCACACGGACCCGTCTAACCTAACAATGCATCGTATCATAAATTTCAGATCGATCGATCGTACCGTAATTAAATTAATGCATTTTTAGTTTATCCTTATATGAGGTATGTAATTCAAATTCACGGTTTGTTATTGTTTTTTTCCCACGTGAAAGTTTGAGTTGACGCTTTGAGGCGACCCATCGACGTACCCGCGTGCTTTTGTTTACATTTTAAGTGTCATGCTGCTGAGCTCGGTCAGGCGAATCGGTGACCAGACTTTTCCCCTCTACCATCCCCCCCCAAGGGTTATGAAGCAAAGTTGAGTTACGACAGATTCAGTCTGTAAATATTTGTAAATACTTTTAGTTATGTCTCATATATAAGGGATTTATAGTCAAAAACTTTGTTTTTACGGGTTTGTTTTATTAACAGTGTTTATTCACAATATTGGAACTTGGGTTATCATGTTCACTTCTTTTTTTCTAGCGCATGAAACTGTCATTCTCTCCGTACTTCTCATACCACCTAGTGCATCTCGGTGTGGAGCACATGGTGCGGCGCTGTGTGGGTGTGCACACTAACACAATATTAGCAATCAACCTTTCACCCAGACCAGGGGCAGTGTGTTACTGGCCCGCTGGTGTGATGAACTCCAGTCACCTCGAGTGAACTCCAGTCACTTCATGGTCTGGAGTGAACCTGCAGTGACCCGTGCCGGTCACTAAGGCGGACTGCTGAGGTTTAACTCTAGAAGACGGTTACGGATAAGCTCAAGTCGATTGTTTATTTCCCGTATAAATACCCACAAAAGTGCTGTATCCTGTACATCGGTACTTCGTCCAACGCAAGAGAGTACCACAAAAAGTCTTTGCTTGCATCACGAAGTTGGTCCATCAAATTAGTGCTAATTTTTTCAAAACGCCTAACTACAGTTCTTCTTGATAAAGAAATGATATCAAATTTTTTATCTGTTCTGGACACATAATCTTGCTGCATATGCCAAGCATTCCTTTATAAACTGGATGTCAGAAAAATACCTTTTCTGTTTACAATCTTATGGGACAGTACAAAACTGGCTTCGGTTGCAGCATCTTGTATATGTGAAACCAACTCCTAAAAATTCACCTTTCTCAATTCGATCGTTAAATATTGTCCGAAATCAAAATGTGTTAGATTTTTTTTAATTACGTTGTACTCCTTAAAGACTCTCACACACTCAGGCACAACAAGCTTTGCTGCCAACGGTTGTGAAGCAATATTTAGCAGTCCATTCTTCATTAAAAACACGAACTTCGTCGTCAATCTTTCTTTTTTTTTGGAAGCACTTATGGTTTAATAAACGTCGATTCATTTTGAAATTACAAGTTTAAAAAAAAACTACCAATATGTAAATCGTAAACGAAAGCCACTTAACAATTGACTAATGACCCTAAATCAATTATGGAACCTTAAAACCAATTTAATATACCTAGATTCGAATCAATCAAATACTCGGAATAAAATTTTAAAAATAAAGCGAAAATGCTAAACAAAGAAAATTAACATCGACACAAGAACGCAACATGTATATGTCCGCTGCGGGCCGTAGTTTTCCCCACCCACTGCCTTAGGTAATGGAGAGGAATTGCACTTACTGCATTGAGTTCTTCAACCGCACCAAGTTCATTAACTTCACCAAAAAATCAGTTCCTTCCCCATAAGGGCATATCACAAATATACCCCATTAGTGCATACAACAAAATATAACTCAATAGTTAATACAACACAACAAAATCTATCGCACTTCTCACTGGTAAATATCACTATATATACTTCTACCTAACTAGTTTATACCACACCTCTAATATATCTACCTCACTGGTAATATCACTATATATACTTCTACCTAACTAGTTTATACCACACCTCTAATATATCTACCTCACGGTTAATATCACTATATATACTTCTACCTAACTAGTTTATACCACGACTCTAATATATATACCTTTACTAGTGGAAATAACGAATCTATCTCAGTAGGGCAGTCAATATTGTTGAAAAAATCTGCCGTGTACCAGTCCAAAACTTGAACGGGTTCCGGGCAGTGGCGTAGCGTGGGTATGTGCAGCTGGGCCAGAACCCAGATCTACAGAAAAAAATATGTTGATACATAAGAAAAAGATGTTTTTTAAAATTAGAAATTCATCACAAGGACCCTATATTTTATGTTAACATTTAAATAGAAGTGCTTTTTTTATTTTTTGAAATTTAGTTTTCTATTTTTTCTCATAGCACAATCTTATATGTATAAATATTGTCAACGGGTAGTGTGCAGCCCCTAACAAAATGCCAGCCGTAACATTAGCTTTTGATTTGCTCATGTTTAAAATTGATAGGGTTCATTAATTGTTCCTTTTACAACAGGGGCAGGTGTCATATTTGAAGAATCAAATTAAATTACCTGCACATAAGTGTTACGTTCTCATAATACTTGGTGTATATTGTATTTTGACAAAAGAGCTCCATTTTCTCTTAATGTTTTTTTCTTTCAAGCTAATTAAAGGACTATGAATTTGCCGCCCCAAAGTGCCACCCGGGCTTTTGCCCCCTTGCCAACCTCTTTCTACGCTACTGTACCTGGGTTACCCTTTCGAAATGCCTCAAAATTTACGCCGTTATGCCCTCTAGTAGCCTTATGCTTCTTTTTTTATTATGTGAATGCCAATTTATATATAATGAATCAGCGATGTAAAAATGCTGACATTGAAATACTACTATATTTCAGTGGTGTAAAAACAATGAGCAAAGGGGTGCCAAAGTGATTTTTTTATTTGGGGGGGTGCGCTAAACAAAGTCTTATAAAGATAAAGAACAGAATATCTGGAAAATCATTGTCAGCCATCAGCAAGCCAATTAGGCCAACTTTCATTCCTACCATTGCTGGAGGACCATCCTCACCACGGGTTGTATTTTTCAAAGGAATTAGTGTCAATAATTCTTCTTTAAATGTCTGCCTCTTGTCAAACCTAACCCAAGCAATGAGTTGGACCGTGTCAGTGATATGACATGATTCATCCAATGCCAGACTGAAAACAGAAGCAGTTTTAAATCCGTAAGCAACTGCTCCAATATATTACCGGACATACTTTCAACACGCTTTGCAACAGTCTGGTTGGAAAACTGAAGATAAGATATTTGTTTCTTTATTTCTCTTTTTTTAAACTCAGAAAATAATGAATCAGCACATTCTTGAAAAAAAAGTTTAACCGTCTCACTATCTAGATACGATTTTTTTTCTTTGCTAATAACCAGCAAATATTAAAAGACTCTTCAGTAGAACAATCACTTGAACTGAAAATCTGACGGGAAAAATTTCGCTGGCCATTTAAATTCTTCTTTAAAAAACTAACTTTTTCTTCTATTAGCTTCGTTCATTTCGGATAATCGTTATAAAAATTGGCATGCACTGACTTGTGGTGTCTCTGCAGATTTGCCCTTTTGATAACAGAAATAGTAGCCTGACAAATCAAACACACTGGCTTTTCATTAAACAAAGAAAACAAAATTCGAGTTCCCACGAAGAGTTAAAAGTACGATACTCTTCTGTAACTTTTCGTTTCCTACTCGTCATATTGGCTTTCTCTTTTTTAGAAACAAATGTCCTTTGAAAAATCGTACCTATTGTCTCTCAGATTTTCTTTTTGAGTGAATTGCACTACCACAAACACAGCTTTTATTCTGTTTTCTACTCCCTGAATGGATCATATTCTTGAACTAAAAACCAACTATTGGTCATATTATGTTTAAAAATACAGGATGGACACCCCCTTGACGAAAGCCAGACAGGTTTAATTTCAACTCGTTAACATTCCTCATCAGTTATCTACGAATTTTATAGTACCCTTAAGTGCCATTTTGATTACCCTCGTTCTATTATTAACATTCCTTCCAGAACGGACCTTAACTCGCCGTGGTTGCCTATCTTTAAAATCAAACCAATCTTGGGAGACACATGCATTTTTAAGATGACCAGGTAGCTTCAACCCATTTGACCATTAGCCATGCATCATTGCAAAAGCGGTTGTTTATTAATGACCGTCAAAACGGCCCCGGACAAAACGGCCCTGACAAAAAGGCGCCGGTCAAAACGGCCCAGACATATTGTTAATATTTTTTCATCAAAAACTATATATTTTTTAAAATTAAGCTTTTATCAACTTTTTCACCCTTAAATAAAGTGGTAAAATTGTAAAAAATGTCTCTTGTGATATTATATTGTTTCTTGTCAACAAACAGCCGCGATTGGTGCAATTTCGCGTAAAGGCTATTAAATTCAGTATTGTGACGTCATTATTGTTTATTATTAGCAAAACTTGACACCGAATAGTTGAGTAAAAATAATAATTTAATATTTGATTGAACATTTTACTTTTAGTCCATCTGTTAGTCCGGGGCCGTTATGTCGGGGCCGTTTTGTCTGTGAACATTGCTAATTATAGGCTTTGGTTACAGCGTGACCCCGCAGCCTGGCCAAATCAGCAAAAGGAGACTGCTACTATCCGATATCACGTTACTGATATTACGTTTTCTTGTTATGGTTCCGGTAAAAGTGCACATTTCATAGTATTGGCTATCATCGGTCTGTAAGCCCTACTAAATTAAGTAGCGTATTATTATTTATAAGTTTACATTATATATTACAAACATTTGAAGTAAATACAAATATTGAAAATGGAAGTTTCCTATTAGAATGGGAAGAAGACTACAAATAAATATAATGAGGGTAAGCGAATTTGACTCAACTGCCAAACATGGCTAGCAAATTACAAAGCCAGCAATTTGAAGCGACACTATGAAAATGTCATGAAGAGTTTGCATCATGTTGATATGCTGCAATAGGAATTAAGAAAAAGCAAACTTGCTGAATTAAATGAAGGCGTCACTACAAATGGGTCTGGTATACACAAGACAAATTGTACAGAAATGAAATACTCATAAACATACTCGTTAATAGTTTCCACATGAAACAAACGTCACATATTTTAGACATGTAGCATTTGTTGGACTGAAGCTGCTAATATATTGTCAGTGTATACACATAATCATGGTGTTTACAAATAATGACATTTGTTGGACTGAAGCTGCTAATATATTGTCACTGTGTACACATAATCATGCAGTATATAAATAATGTACTTTGTTGGACTGAAGCTGCTAATATAGTCAATGTGTACACATAATCATGCAGTATATAAATAAAGACCTTTGTTGTACTGAAGCTGCTAATAGAGTGTCATTGTGTAAACATAATCATGCATTATACAAATAATACCCCCTGTACACAAAATTATGCAGTATAATAATAAAGCCCCCTTTAGAATAAGTTCTTTAAGCTCGAGCAGTTCTTGCCTTAGTTGAAGTGACACATTCTTTTCAGTAGTGTCTCCGGTTGACATATTCCGCACTTTTACTTATCATGCTTGCCATTTGTTAATTCTGATTGCATTTAGATACCGCGATGCAAACTCGTTTTTACTTTTTCATAGTGTCGATTCAAATTGCTAACTTAGTAATTTGCAGGTATTTATCAGGATAGACGAAATGGATTGCCGTCTTTATCGATAAAAGCGCTAAGTCATCTTTTCATTGTTATAGAGAACTTTTATTTTCTTCTTGGATATAAAATTTAAATAATAAATTAATAACTTTAGTAAAAAACTAAACAACAGTAAAGGTCAATTCTTCGAATTTCGAATCTATCACCAACCAATCAGAACCAATCGCTCCCTACAACTTTTAAACTTAAAATGAATCCTAAATCATTTTCAACCCTTTGTTTGGGTCCAGTTCTTTTTTGGACGTTCATTTTTTTTGTTGATATTATACATTTCAAATGAAATTTTTTATTTTATAAATTGTTCGCTAGGTGCAAGGAGGTCTAATAGTTGATTTGTCAAAAGGATTTTGATAATCACATTTATACAATATTAATAACTTGTCAGATGCTTTTTTATAAATTTCACCATTCTACTTAAATTTTAAAAGAGCAATTTAGGGGGAGGGGGTGGCTTTCTGGCCCCTTACAATGGATTTAAGATTTCTATAATAATGGATTCAGGGCTCAAGTTAATTAAAATGCTTATTTAGAGTTAGTTAAATTGTGTAAAAAAAAATATAAGAAAACCATTTTTTACTAACACATATTTTGTTCAGAGAAAGAGAAAATAAAATGATAATTTGAAAGATAGCTTAATATAAATGTACAAAAATAAACCGCAAAACTTGTTATAGTTGAGATATCAAAATATCGGTCTAGTAATAATTAAATAATAAGTTTAAGGTCTAGGATAACTGCTGCGACAACTTTGTCACCTGCTGGGACAACTTTGCCACCTGATGTGATGGACAACTTTGCCACCTGATGGGACGGACAACTTTGCCACCTGATGTGACTGACAACTTTGCCACCTGATGTGACTGACAACTTTGCCACCTGATGTGACTGACAACTTTGCTACTTGATGTGACTGACAACTTTGCCACCTGCTGTGACAACTTTGCCATCTGCTGTGACAACTTTGCCACCTGCTGTGACAACTTTGTTGTTTTGCGTGTTGTTGTTTTGTGCTTTTTTTTTCAAAACCGATTATCGATTACATGCACACTGAGGTTGTTGTTACCCGTCTCCCATTTAATACTACCATCCCTTAAACATTAACTCTGATTCGCCGACCCTAGCGAGGGTTAGTCATGTTTAGGGTTGTTAATTGTGTGTTGTTGTTTTTTGTTGTTTTTAAAAACCGATTATCGATTATGTAACTCTGATTTTAAACCGATTATCGTATTATAGCTCACTTCATAGAAGTTAGGGGTGTACCGAATTTCGTGTGCAAACATCTCGAAACCAACAATGAGTTGGCAGTTCCCCCCCCCCTCACCAACCGACGTTCGCTCGCCTTGTTTTGAAATCTTCGTGATGTAGTTTGTGTCCGTTATTACTCCACTTTCTTTGCACTCTCCATGAGCAAGTCTGCGGCGTATGGTACGCCACAGGGGCGTCTAGTTTATTATAATTCCTCTAATTCTATTTTTACATCGTTCCCTTTTCAAAAATTAAAATATAAGCTAAAACAATGACGTTATAAAATTTATAGTTTTTTACAGCGTGTCTTTAATTTATAAATATTTTGCACAACTTTTTGCGCGCCTTCCGATGCAGGCCTTGATCTAAATATAAGCTTAAAATGACATCATAGAGTTACACATCAAACGAACCTGTGACTTGTGCTATTATATTGTATATTATAAATCCCCAAATCGCCTTTTTACATCGCTAACTTTTCCAAAATCAAAATATAAGCTAATCAATGACGTCACATAATATTTTTTTACGGCGTGAGTCTTTTAATTTATACTTATTTTTCACACCTCCTGATGCGCGCCTTGTATATATATTTAAATATAAGCTCAAAAATGACGTCATAACCTAACGGATACATACTCCAACGAACTTGTGACTTGGGTTATTATATTATTTATTTTTGTAATCATGGTTGAATATTAGCACATTAAAATGTATTTCCTTTCTTTTCATAATATATTTATACTAAACTCCACCGTATTTTTAACCAAGATTACTTAACATAGAAAACTCGTTGTTTACAGTCAATCAATGAATGAAGGCGATAGAGTAAGAGGGACTACCACTCAGTGGGGGCAAAGAAGAAAATTCAATGGGGGTGTGGCGCTCTCCTTTATTAGTCTTGTCCCGGTAGTGTTAATATGTGTGGCTCGGAGCAACTTTTTAAAATGTTTATTTTATTTTTACATTATGGAAGTGTAGTATATGACTGTGTAATGTTTGGCTCCATTATTTTTAATCGTTTATGTATTTTGAGGAAAGTGTCTCTTCGTTTGAACATTTAAGTATATTTTACTGATACGAGGATTGTCTTTCAAATCACGTTACGGATAACGCGAATGCTGACGGTTTCCTTTAAAAAAAAACGTGTTCTTCTTACAGTTACAAGTTTGATGTGAACATTTCTTGAAAGATCTTGACTTGACTACGAGTAATTCTACGTCACGTTAGTAAAAAAATAAATTAATTAGAAATCAGATTAAAGATGTGAGAAACCAAAGGATAAGTTAGTGTTGTCTGTCCGCATTGTCTGTCTGTAACAGTTGTCTGATTGTTATGGTTGTATGTCAGTTTGTCTGTCTGTTACATTTCTAATGTTACTTGTGTCTTTCTGTTGGTGTAGTCTGTCTGTTACATTTTCTAATTTTATTTTGTGTGTCTGTTAGTGTTGCCTGTCTTCCTGTAAAAATGTTTGATTGTTCGTGTTGTTTTTCAGGTTTGTTAGAGTTGTCTGATTGTTAATGTTGTATAAATGTTAGAGTTGTCTGATTGTTAATGTTGTATAAATGTTAGAGTTTTCTGATTGTTATGTGTATAAATGTTAGAATTTCTGATTGTTGTTGTATACATGTTAGAGTTTTCTGATTGTTAATGTTGTATAAATGTTAGAGTTTTCTGATTGCTAATGTTGTATAAATGTTAGAGTTTTCTGATTGTTATTGTTGTATAAATGTTAGAGTTTTCTGAATGTTGTTGTTGGGCAGTGGCTATTGAGACGCTAGCGTCTTAATAGCCCACAGGCTATAGAGACGCAAATTAAAAAAAAGGGATTAAAAAATTGAAGAAAGAAGTAACTATCCTTAAACCTATCCCTAACTAACCCTAAAACTAAAATCTATCACTAAACCTAACTCAAACCCTATCACTAAACCTAACCCAAACCCTAAAACCTATCACTAAACCTAACCCATAACCCACACCCTAAAACCTATCACTAAACCTAACCCACACCCTAAAACCTATCAATAAACCTAACGTACACCCTTAAAACTGTCACTAAACCTAAATTTTGATTCTGTCAGGGACAAATCATGAAAAAAAATGTTATTAATTATCAATTTATTTAAAAACAAACAAAAAAACAACAGCAAAAAAAAAGACACAACCAAACTGAAAATTGAACCCTGGACCAGATGTTCAGCTGTCTATCTCATTACTTATGAGACCAGAGAGACTAAATGATTTTGGTCAATTTTAAATTTATTTATAAAATCTTTAATTACATGGTTTACTTGTAGCTCTTCAATTTTAAAAACATTGTTTATATATTTATTTGCGTCTCAATAGACACTAACTTGTTGTTGTATAAATGTTAGAGTTTTCTGATTGCTAATGTTGTATAAATGTTAGAGTTGTCTGATTGTTAATGTTGTATAAATGTTAGAGTTGTCTGATTGTTAATGTTGTATAAATGTTAGAGTTTTCTTATGGTTGTTGTTGTATAAATGTTTGAATTTTCTGATTGTTAATGTTGTATAGGCCTAAATGTTAGAGTTGTCTGATTGTTAATGTTATATAAATTTTATAGTTTTCTGATTGTTAATGTTGTATAAAATTTTAGAGTTTTCTGATTGTTTTTGTTGTATAAATGTTAGAATTTTCTGATTGTTAATGTTGTATAAATGTTAGAGTTATCTGAATGTTGTTGTTGTATAAATGTTAGAGTTTTCTAATTGCTAATGTTGTATAAATGTTAGAGTTGTCTGATTGTTAGTGTTGTATAAATGTTAGAATTCTCTGATTGTATGTTGTATAAATTATAAGAGTTTTCTGATTGTTAATGTTGTATAAATTTTATAGTTGTCTGATTGTTAATCTTGTAAAAATGTTAGAGTTTTCTGATTGTTGTTGTTGTATAAATGTTAGAGTTTTCTAATTGCTAATGTTGTATAAATGTTAGAGTTGTCTGATTGTTAATGTTGTATAAATGTTAGAGTTGTCTGATTGTTATGTTGTATAAATGTTAGAGTTTTCTGATTGTTAATGTTGTATAAATGTTAGAGTTGTCTGATTGTTAATGTTGTATAAATGTTGGAGTTGTCTGATTGTTAATGTTGTATAAATGTTAGAGTTTTATGATTGTTATTGTTGTATACATGTTAGAGTTTTCTGATTGTTTTGTTGTATAAATGTTAGATTTTCTGATTGTTATGTTGTATAAATGTTAGAGTTTTCTGATTGTTAATGTTGTATAAATGTTAGAGTTTTCTGAATGTTGTTGTTGTATAAATGTTAGAGTTTTCTGATTGTTATTGTTGTATAAATGTTAGAGTTGTCTGATTGTTAATGTTGTATAAATGTTAGAGTTTTTCTGATTGTTAATGTTGTATAAATGTTAGAGTTGTCTGATTGTTAATGTTGATAAATGTTAGAGTTGTCTGATTGTTAGTGTTGTATAAATGTTAGAAGTGTCTGATTGTTGTTGTGGTCTGTTTGATTGTTTTGTATATTAACAGCTGTTTTGCCAGTAAATTGTATAAGTCATTAGAAAAAAAAATGTTCAGTATACATTAATGAAAATAAATTTATTGACCCAAGTGTGAACAACATAGAGCATAAAAAAAACAATTAAAAGACTTTCTCTTGTTATTTCTGACGTGCAATTAAATTGTAATTTCCATGAACGCAATAATCTTCTGTATAGAAGGAGTGTCTGTAAACAGATAAGATAAAGCCGCACTAAAAAGCACCGCTATCGACCTACTTAATGTGAGATTTTAATAGAGAGAACTAAAGCGACAAGATTAATGAGAAGATCATATTATTATTTTCTGTAACTTCAGTTGTATTGCAATCTACGAGTCTATGTGACATAGTACTACTTATTTGTATGGTATACACGTTGTATTGCATATGACTAAATATTATGTATAGAAATATTTCATTCTATGTAAAAATACATTTTAAGAATCCTAGTAATTTCAAATTTCATAAAACTATAAATTTAATATATTTACTGTTATGTATTACTTTGTTTCATTGATCAGCGCTGCTCATTCTTTGCTCAAACTGTGTATTATGTATTCTAGTGTTTTACAATACACTAGTTCAAAATTTGAAATATTTATTTAAGAGAGGAAAGATTATTTTAGGAGGAGATTTTAATTATATCACAAGTCCTCTAGATACAACCAACCCCAATAGGAAAGGAAAAATAGTAGAAGTAACAACGGGGATAGAAGTGTTACAATACATAACAAATACATATACATTAGTAGACGCATACAGAACACTTCATAAAGAAGGAAAAGAAACAACATTTAAGAATAATATTTTCAATACTCAGTCAAGATTAGATAGATTTTACATTCCAAAATCAGACACAATTAATGAAGCAAAACATGTTAAAGAAACATTAAACTTTACAGATCACAAAGGGGTAAAAATTACAATCAATACTGCAAAGATCAATATCATTAAAAAATCCCCTCATTGGAAATTTAACAATGCACTTTTAGAAAACAACCACTACACAGACATCATTAATAAAATAATTCAGCAATACAGCATACTACCAACTACAAATATAGGCCAACACTGGGAACTTTTAAAATCTACAATTAAACACATCACACAAAATATTGCAACTCAGCTACACAGTCAAATCCGAAAACGAGAAGAGGAACTAAAAGTACTAATATCAATAGAAAACTACAACGACCCAACAAATCATGCATACAAGAATTAGAGGAAGAATTAGAAACAATTCAACAGCATAAATACAATGGTGCCCAAATTAGAAGTAGATTACCCACAAACTACACAGAAGCACCTACTAAGCATTTCTTAACAATAGAACAAAACATACAAAAAAGCAGACAGATAAGACAAATAATAGACACAGAAGGAACAACACAAACTGACAACAAAGAGATTGTAAAAACTTTTGAAAAATACTATACACAACTTTTTGCAACTGAACAAACTGATGCAAATATACAGGTTCAGTACACAAAAATTACAAAAGCACTGCAGGATGATCAAACAAGGGAAATGAGCAAACAATTTACTCTACAGGACATGAAAGTGACACTACACAACATGAATAAAAACAAAACACCTGGACCAGATGGACTAACAACAGAGTTTTACAACTTCTTTTTTACAACACTTGGGCCCAATATTACATGCAACTTTAGAAGAAGCTTACAACAACATGGAACTACCAAATTCAATGAACACTTCATACATCACACTTCTACCAAAGAAAGACACAGACAAAACACAACTTAAAAATTACATGCCCATATCATTACTCAACACAGATTATAAAATTCTTACTAAAACATTAGCCAATAAACTAAAACCACATTTAAATACTCTCATTCATGTCAATCAACAATGCAGCATTAAAGGCAGGGACATCAACAACCACAATCATTTAATCAGAGACATTATTCAATATACAAGTGAAAAACAAATTCAAACATGCATATTATCACTAGACCAGGAAAAAGCCTTTGACAGGGTAGACCATGCATACCTTCACAAGATATTACAACACAATAAATTAGGGGAGTATTTTTGTAATTGGGTTAAAATTCTATACAGAACGCCTATCAGCAATCTGATAATAAATAATATAATTTAAAAAAACATTGCAATTAAAAGATCAGTTAGACAAGGGTGTCCTTTATCCCCTTGTCTATATATTCTATCCTTTGAACCACTGTTAGAGAAAAATCAGAATGGAGAAAAACATTACAGGAATAGGGATCCCTGGAGCCAGAAATATTAAAGTGATTGCTTATGCAGATGACACGGTATTTTTCCCCACAAATGATAGGTCAATTCACAAAATAATTTCAATTTTTCAAGATTTTGGAAAAGGTAGTGGGTCCAAGATTAATGTAAACAAATCTGAAATTATGGGGATAGGTAGTAGGCAAGATAGACTAGATTTTCCCCTTAGGCATAATTAGGAAGGAGAGTCTTAGAATTTATGGGATCTTTTATTCCAATAATCAAACACAGACAAACATTGAAATATGGAGGAATATTGAACTATCAATTAAACAAATTATTGACAGAAACAAATACACAGCACAGACAATTTTTGGAAGGAGCACAATTATAAACACATATGTCATCCCCAAAACAATATATACAGGAACAATATGGGAACCGCCACCAATAATATTAAAAGAAATTAACTCACACATAACTAAATACATATTCCAAGGAACAATACACAATATCAAACATACAACACTAATACAATCTAAGCTAAATGGAGGAATAAACTTGCAAGACATACAAACAAAAATACAAGCACTCAGAATAAAATTTATAGGACAAGCCATTAAAAAAAGATCAGAAAATACATTCACACATTATTACTTAGGAATCAGAATAGGACATTTAATGGCAATTGATAACAGCACTGCACATTACATGGGTAGAAATCAATCACAATTTCATACAGCATGCATCAAAGCAATAAAAGGTAATGAAGAAGTATTACACAAAACAACCAAAGAAATATATACACATTTAATAAAAAGACAAGCAACACCTCTGAACAATAGAATTAAATGGACACAAGTTTATGGAATTACAAACACTGAGGAAACTTTTAAAAATACACATATCAAAGAAATACCAAATAAAGAAATAGAAATAACATACAGACTAATTTACAATACAACACCAGTCTCATCAAGAAATTATAAAGACAGAGGGGCAAGAATAGGCTGTCCACTCTGTAGGTCAGGAGCTGATGAGACTGAACAACATTTATATCTCACATGCAATACAATTTTACAAACTAAAAACACACTCCAACAATTCATACAAGCAGGCACAATACACAAGGTAGATATAGACAAAGCAATAACACTAAACATAATACCAGACTCTATAAACAAGAAACAACAAACAATAAGCTTAAAAATACTTTCACAGTACAGAAAACACATATGGCATCACAGACTTAAGGCTTTTTTCCATAACCACAGTTACACAAACATAACACTAGAACACATGTTTAGACAAACAATTCAAAACATGATATTAAACATAACAGAAGATAATTAAGGTTTTTACGTTTAAGAAATAATATATAATGTACATTTTATTTGTTATAATCAAATATTTGTATTTTATTTTATTTGTCAATTCATATAAAATATGTATGTAATTTTCAAAATAAATTTTTTTTTATCCTAAATATTAAAAAAAAAGGAAAGACTATCTAAAAATAAAAATAAAAACAATTGGAAAAAAAAAGAATTATGTATGATTAAGTGGCACGCCACTTGACTTCGATCTATTTAATAAAGGATATTATAACATTTCAATTATTTATTCTAGTGGCCACTTGACTTCGATCTCTTTCATAAGAGATAAAACATTTCAATGAATTTTTAGGATCCTCCTACCACCAGTATAAGACTGGATTCTATTCAAACACTTTCTTGTCAATGGCTTATTTCCTTCGATTTTAAATGCTTCATAAAATTAGTTACTTACAAAAGGAACATTCAGTAACTTAGCATTGACTTTGTTGCATCAAACTAAATTCAGAGCGATACATTTGTTGTTACTCTAAGTTTTTTAAACTCCTCATAAAATTGTCTAATATCAAACAAAAATATTTCTTTAAATCTAGGCACATCATCATTTATAAATACAGACCTACGTTTTTTATTTTATTTGTTTTATTAGAAAGATGTTAATAACAAGGATAGTGGCGACTATAGACATTTTATAACTTGTATAACTCTTAGATATCATGGGATGTTTTGAAGTGATCAGTTCTGTGATGTTGTCTATTAGAAAGATGTTAATAACAAGGATAGTGGTGACTATAGACATTATATAACTTGTATAACTCTTAGATATCATGGGATGTTTTGAAGTGATCAGTTCTGTGATGTTGTCTATTAGAAATATGTTAATAACAAGGATAGTGGCGACTACAGACATTTTATAACTTGTATAACTCTTAGATATCATGTGATGTTTTGAAGTGATCAGTTCTGTGATGTTGTCTATTAGAAATATGTTAATAACAAGGATAGTGGCGACTACAGACATTTTATAACTTGTATAACTCTTAGATATCATGGGATGTTTTGAAGTGATCAGTTCTGTGTTGTTGTCTATTTATGTGCACACATTTCTAACATAATGTTCTAGAGTATTATGATCCTTGACTTATGCTATTAACTCAGCTACATATGAGTTGATGGCGACTACATAGCGGAAAACTTCAATAAACGTCCAACGATTCATTGATTTATCTGATTGAAAATTATGTCATATAAATATTTACTCTCTACTCCAACTATTTACTCTCTACTCCAACTATTTACTCTCTACTCCAACTATTTACTCTCTACTCCAACTATTTACTCTCTACTCCAACTATTTACTCTCTACTCCAACTATTTACTCTCTACTCCAACTATTTACTCTCTACTCCAACTATTTACTCTCTACTCCAACTATTTACTCTCTACTCCAACTATTTACTCTCTACTCCAACTATTTACTCTCTTCTCCAACTATTTACTCTCTACTCCAACTATTTACTCTCTACTCCAACTATTTACTCTCTACTCCAACTATTTACTCTCTACTCCAACTATTTACTCTCTTCTCCAACTTTCCCTTCGAAATATTTTATTATGAATATTTCTTATTGTTTCTCTTTGTAAATATATTTTCTAATTCACTCTATAATCTAATTTAGGGTTAAAGTACGTACGTCTTGTTACTGTGTCTAATAAGGGGCGGCAAATTATAGCACAAATAACACTTTACAGTTATGTGATCTTGATTAATGCCTAAAATACAAGTTGGCTAAAAATAGAACACTTTCATGCAATAATTCATGGGGTTTTTAATTTATGAAAAGTTAGATGTTTGATCGCCTTTATAAGAAGTCAGCGACAGTGTTGTGCCGAATATAAACACAAGGACATCTATATTTCTGACAGGGATGTGACGAATATAAACACAAGGACATCTATATTTCTGACAGGGTTGTGATGAATATAAACACAAGGACATCTATATTTCTGACAGGGTTGTGACGAATATAAACACAAGGACATCTATATTTCTGACAGGGTTGTGACGAATATAAACACAAGGACATCTATATTTCTGACAGGGTTGTGACGATTATAAACACAAGGACATCTATATTTCTGAAATTATAAAGTAAAAACAAGTGATATCAACGATTATGTTGTATTTTATTTACTTTACACAATTTTGAAACCTACTTCTTGTGCTAAAGAAATATGCTTGAAGCATTCATATGTTTAATGTAAAGAACATTCTCGCCATTAAGCTTAAGAACTAAGAGTATTAGGCCCCAAGTAAACACATCAGTTTTGACAAGACAGACACATAACTATCGTATGGAGCTAAAACAGATTATACTTGAAAGTAATGGATAATGTTTAAATTGTAATTTATTATTGTTCTATTCTATACTCGGAATTAAAGTGTGTAAGTTCAATGTGATTCGTCTCTCTATAACATTTGATCAATGCCCTCTATTGAGGTCATATCTTGAAGCATAAATTGATTGCTACTAAAGTCAACTAAAAACTTAACGTCATTTGAACAGATGAAATCAAGTGGACTAAAGATTTAACATTTTATTTGTCAAGCATGTCACTCTGACATGTTTCACACTTTCTGCACGTGTAAATATTCAGGCGAATCTATAAGGGAAAAACTTTACGGGAAAGTTACGATACAGTACTTCCTTCACAATTCACTTCCTTAGTTTCTCAATATAAAACATAGGTAAATGTACGCGTGGAACAAACACGTTACTTATTATATTGCACATATTTAGGAATGTATACATTTTCTCTTGCTAACAATAACAGAACACGTCCTTGGAGTCGTTTAACTAAACCATGTTGTCAATCACGTGATCTCTGTGACGTAAAACATAAACGTACTTCTAACGAATGTGCTACACTTACAGGTCTGATGATTCGGCCTTAGAGCGAAATTTAGTCTAGAATTTTTTTATTTTTTTTTATGATCGAATTTTATGTTAGTTATGAGTTATATTAATTGTTTGAAATAATTACTATGTTTATTTTATATAAAAATTAATAAATATGTTGAAATGTAATTTATAAATGACAGCATATATATTTTTTCCTATGCATATAGTATATTCTCCATCATTCTATTATACAAAAGTTATTCACTCACCAAGAAATATCTTTATAAATATACCAAACATGTTTGGTGCGTAATATAATTGATAACACAGTTAAGTTTATATTTAAATCTGATACACACAACTGATGAAACAATCATTTTGCTAATTATATGGTAAAGCTGAAACACTAACAATGGTTTGACCTAAATGTCATATTCGTCTTATATCAATACCAACACATTTTTACTGTTCGAAATAAAGGTTCAAAAAACCATTTTTAGTAATGTTCAATCGCATCCCTTTTCGAGTGAATAAAATGAACGTTTTTCTATTTGAATGAAAACATACATGTTATTTTGATCAATATTCAACAGGACGAGGAAGCTGACCGCATGGACGACAGCACACAGGTAGGTGACCAACTCTCTACACACAATCTTCTATTGTTAATAAATACACAGTGAACGTTTTTGACCTCTGAACTCATGTGTAACTTCTTTGTATAGGCCAAAACCTGATTTTAACAAATAAAATGTACATTATATATTTTTAAACATAAAACCTTAAATATTTTTTGTTATGTTTAATATCATGTTTTGTATTAATTGTTTGTCTAAACATGTGTTCTAATGTTATGTTGGTGTAATTGTGACTATGAAATTAAACCAGAAGTCTGTGATGCCATATGTGTTTTCTGTATTGTGAAGTATTTTTAAGCTTATAGTCTTTTGTTTCTTGTATATAGAGTCTGGTATTATGTTTAGTGTTATTGCTTTGTCTATATCTACATTGTGTATTGTGCCTGATTGTATTTTTAAAAGTTTCCTCAGTGTTTGTAATTCCATAAACTTGTGTCCATTTAATTCTATTGTTCAGAGGTGTTGCTTGTCTTTTGATTAAATGTGTATATATTTCTTTGGTTGTTTTGTGTAATACTTCTTCATTGCCTTTTATTGCTTTGATGCATGCTGTATGAAATTGTGATTGATTTCTAACAATGTAATGTGCAGTGCTATTATCTATTGCTGTTAAATATCCTAATCTGATTCCTAAGTAATAATGTGTGAATGTATTTTCTGATATTTTTAATGGCTTGTCATATAAATTTTATTCGTAATGCTTGTTTTTTTGCTTGTATGTCTTGCAAGTTTATTCCTCCATCTAACTTAGATTGTGTTAGTGTTGTATGTTTGATATGTGTATTGTTCCTTGGAATATTTATTTAGTTATGTGTGAGTTAATTTCTTATAAAATTGTTGATGGGTGTTCCCATATTGTTCCTGTATATATTGTTTTGGGGATAACATGTGTGTTTATTATTGTGCTCCTTCCAAAAATTGTTTGTGCTGTGTATTTGTTTCTGTTAATAATTGTTTTAATTGATTGTTCAATATTCCTCCATATTTCAGTGTTTGTCTGTGTTTGATTATTGGAATAAAAAATCCCATAAATTCTAAGACTCTCCTTCCTAATTATGACTAAAGGGACATATTTTATATTATGACCTGTCCACATCTTCAGGATATTTTTGGCAAAAAGCTCTAAGTGCTTCACAAATCATTTCTGCTGTATCTTCTCATTTTTTAAAGATTAAAAAAAAATTGCATCATTATTGTGTACTGGTGCTCTATGTACAAGACTTAATTCTAATAAATTTACAAAAGTTTTGAATCTGAACTTGTCTCTTGGGTCAAGGTTCTCAAAATCGTCATCTTCATCATCACTTATTTGGCTTCTTCTATGTTTGCATTTTTGCAAATATCTTCTTTAGCATCATTTCTACGCCATCTTTAAAATCTGAATTTCTTGTTATCAACTTCTATCATTTTTCCTTTAGCTTTCCTTTAACATGATCTAACACATCCATGAAATATTTTTAAAAATCTCAAAGTAAAGTATACATTTGCTTCATACATATCATCTGGCAGTTAAGCCACTCTCTGCTGTAGAAATTATGTCTACGACAACTCGTTCAAGAACATTTATTCCCGTACTGCCCTTATTAATGATCTTTTCTGATAGGTCTACTTAGAAGTCAATTGTTGAGACACGTTTCTTTGTAAGATATGTTATCGAAACTGTTCTATTGTCTAAAGAGTTTTTATGACTTGGAACTAAAAAGATGTTGCGCCAATCACAAAACCTGTATGAGTGTAACACTATCTTATTCAAACACTTTTTGGTGGCTCCCGAATAAGTGGAAGCCTTACGCTATAGCTTGTTTAGATTATAGGTGAATACAGCAATGTGTATACCAGGGGTAAGAGAAAACTAGTTATTCATTGGCACAGTATCCCTCTTTAAAGGGAACGATGTTAAGTGGCAAGCCACTTATAAAAATAGAAGATCAAAAATGACGAAATTGTTTGCATGCCGTGTAAAACAACCAGACATCAAATACTTTGATAGTGATTAAATTAAATTCATAGCTTCCATAATTTTTATTTAAAATGATTTTAAAAATCCCCTTTTTGATAACATTAAATATTTCTTTATGTATAATTTCATGTGACGTAAAACATAAGATTTACGTAATACAAATCAAGAATATTGTTTCTCATAGACTATATAGAAAAAATTGAACACAAGTTAAAGAAATTTGTTCAAGATCTTATCATTTATCTTGCGAATTAATTTGTTTTACGTAGAACATCATAAACATAGATCACTACTGGTGCTTTTTAGTGCGCGCTGACAGGAAATACAAATTTAATTCAAATCAGATAAGACAAAGAAATCGTTGTAATGTAAAGATTTTGCCTTGTTCTTTACTTTAAAAAAAATAATTTCTATTAATACATTCATATAGTTTAAAAGTTATTTGTTCTCTATATCTTCATAAATTTAAATAATATTTATTTAATAAAATATAAAGCAACGTTTTCATTTATCAATTACTGCTGATTTCATTGTAAATTTCCAACGATTCTATAAACACGCACACATATACAATTTTAAGTAATTAACACAATATAAAGTAGACTGCAGATATAACAATAATATATATATATATATATATATATATGTTTTAAATACAAACTTGATACAATTATAAAGTAGACCAGTATCTATAAAAAAATGTACTTAAAATAACAAGAAATAAGTTCTTCAAAAGAAAGTTAAAATAATGCGAAGATCAATAATTATTTAACTGAGTTTACAAAACGAATATATTCCATAAAGTATTTTGTTAATTTCAAAAATGTATTTCTTCGTTTATTAAATTATTTTTTTTATTTACTCCTAAGTCCTATTAAAATAGAATAATTAGGAAATATATCTAAGATAACTGAAGTTTATGAATTGAGAATGCATATTGGGGTCTGGTAGATTTAAGTTTTAAAGTATAATTGTTGTGTCTCGTGATATTTACCCACTCCTGTCTGGTCGGCAGGCAGCTGGAATAAGGGCTTTTTTTTTGGTATTAATCTAGGAAAATAATTTATTTTTACTGTTATTTTTTATTTTTTTATCTTTATACTTAAGTATATGCAGGAAAGAAGAAGAAAAAATAGTATCAAATGTTATTGTAAAAAAAAAGAGGTTTATGAAGCCATGTAAAACATAAAATAAATTGTAAGAAATTTAACATTTCAGTTGAACTTTCATTTAAAGTAGTGCGTTTTGATATGACGTCACATTTCCTATACACCCCCTCCCCTTCGTCACACATCGTAACAAATGCGTGACCCCCTTTCACCCCCCTCTATGCGCGTGACGTCATTTAGGGGCAGGCTTTAACCATTTTAAAAAAAGAACAATTTAACATTGAAACCATTCGATAACAGGAATGACGTCATTATTTCTTATTTTATAAGACCTACAAGGGAATGTACCACATTTAACCACACCACGTCTAGAAGTGACACTATCAAAAAGTCATAAAGAGTTTGCATTGCAGTAGTCACTACAATCTGAATTAAGAAAAAGCAAACTTGCTGAGTTGAAGTCTGGAATGTGTCAGCAGCAGATATTATTTTCAGCTTTCAGCAAAGACAACTTCGCTTTAACTGCATGAGGCAAATTATGCTATCGCTTGGAATATTGCTCGTACTAAACAATTTTGTGCTGATTGTGGCTTTATTAAAGAAGAATATTGAGGAGTAATTTCTATTTTAGATCCAAATAATTCCAGACTTTATCTACTGATAACACAAAATTTAATTAATCTTTGTACTCCAAAATAAAGTTAATAAAGCAAAACATCGAGAAGTAGCTGACTAGTGACCAGCATCTGGTAGAATTTCTTCGCACCCCAACTACTGGATACCAACCCGATTTAGAGAAATTTGCTAGTTCAAAGGCTTCTTGTCAGATTCATAATAATTAATGTAAGCTATAATTATGAGTCTAGATGCATGTGTTTCTATTTATAAATTTTACATATTTAAAGATATGTTAATTATGTAACTAAAATTTCTTCAACATACTGTTAGGGTGTAAACAACTGAAATGTTTAAATCATTATATTCGAATAAAACATTTTTAAAAAAAAATAAATGATTGCAGCAATTTTTCATT
The DNA here is from genome assembly GCA_944989445.1 of Ampullaceana balthica. Lineage (NCBI taxonomy): Eukaryota > Metazoa > Mollusca > Gastropoda > Lymnaeidae > Ampullaceana > Ampullaceana balthica. The sequence continues at coordinate 111,874 of CALYLW010001237.1, read as the reverse complement.
TCGGTTGGAGTCGTGAACCATGTTGCTTCCACGCGGCTCTCAAGAATTTAAACAAATTATTAAAATGGCTCTCAGTTACTACAGGTCTTGCCACCCCTGTTCTAGAGTCTTACCGAGAATGTGTCAATATAATGCGCAACGCGCCACAGTCTAGCATTCGCATTCATAAAGCAGGAAAACTCTATTAACTATAATTCTAGATTACATTAAAAATAATTTTAAATCAATAATTCTGAAACCAAACCAAATAATTGATATCCACAAATTGATGCTAAAATTACGCGAGTGGAACCAAAAGTGATTTTTCAAAAATTCCCTTTTAAACATTGTTCTAAATATTATTATCTATTGTTTCGCGTTTGTTTTAACCCGATATATGGTTAGCGAAAAATTGATAAAATACTGACATGTTTTCGTGTTTTTTTTATTTTCCAGGAAATCCGGTAAATCTTGTCGGTAATGTTTTGGTCCACGCTCATCATCGGGACGTGCTTAACATATTTGCAAAAAACCCGAACCCTCTATCTGGTATTGTTCAGGATTAGTTTCAGTTCAAAGCTAGAAAGGACATGCCAGACATTTCGAATATATAAACGCAATCCCCAAGGGAAATTGCGTTAAAAATCAAAAATCCAATCGGGTGTTTTCATTTTCAAAATTATTTCAAACTGTTGGTTAAAATCTATATGGAAAGCACCCAACTGCTGACAATAAAAAAATGTGTCTTCATATCTTATTTCTGATCGAGATAAATTTTGGAGCTGACTGAATTCTCTTCCTCCAAAATGTTTTTGTAATGTAGAATATTTGTCCTGCAAGCAGAAATGACAGATTTTTTTTTCCTTTTAAAATCAATTCATCAACTTGAAGCTGAAAATAAATTTAATCAAATTTTGAGACATTTCTGTCAGGTAAGACAGGTAGGTTCTCTATTGCATTTAATTGGATCTTTAAAAATCATACATAACCCTCAAGAAATCGAAAACTGAGTTAAACAGTTTATAAAACATTTCTAAACAGACACCCTTGACAACAGACGAACTTCTGTATGAAGCTTCACACGATTAAATTATTTATCTTCTTCGATACAAAGCTGTGTAAATAATATTTCAGTCTATGATTTGCTTTTTATTAAGCAGATATATTTTAATAAAATATTTTATAGACTTATGGAGGTATGCACGTAAATGTGTGGCAACTAGATGTTAATGATGTATGATACAGTGTACTGTGAAGGCATTCGGCAACTTATTTTTTTTTATTCATGAAAACCATTGTAGCGCCCTACCATCGCTTGAGCATCATCGGTGACTAATGATACGATATTACTTAGATGATTTTATTTATTTTTAAAAAAATAACTCATCCAATAAATGAACTATTGATAATCTTTTAATATTCAGTTGGTATAAAGTTGATAAATAAATATTCTTTGCACATTTTCCTTTGTTAACCGCACGTATGCTAAAATTATTGTCCAATTTCCCGGCAAAGATTGCTCATCTAACCAAATAGAAAATGAGATGTTATTAAATAGCTGCACAATGAACCTACAACATCTTTAGCAATGTAATTAATTCTTCTTTACAGTGCTATTTTTCTCAACCACATTTTCTTGATATTATCAGGCTTGTGTAGCTCAGTGCGCAATACTTCACTTACTACCGGTATAATTAGTTTTCCACCAATAGTATAAGGTTTTTTCAGATTTAATAATCATTAACAAAATTTTGTATGAAGCCAGCATTCCATAGCCATCTTGTGTTTTGCGGTCAAAACAATTTTTGTCTAAGTCAGTTGTTTAATTTTTTAAAAAATCTTTTATAATTCGAAAATAGTAAAAATATTTTTTTCTTTTTTATAATCATAAATTTTAGCCAATTGTTCTTGTAGCTTGATATGCTTTATAGCTTCGCGAATACATAAATATAGTTTTCTAAATACTTTCTTCTTTATTTGACTCTATCATCACCTTTTTAAAGTTATTCTCCGCACAAACCTTATTTTAAACTGCGTAACCCCACCACATGGATTGCTACAGCGCACACCACTATGTTAGGCCATAAAGGAACAAAATGAACTAGCCACAAGAAATTGTTTAAATCGAGCTCCGTCTATACTGGTGTTAGAAGAAAGGTAGAAATTCATTGAAATTGTTATCCCTTATTAAAAGGATCGAAGACAAGTGGCTTGCCACTTTGATAAACAAAACCTACCTGGAAAGCGAAAGAGATTGGCTTTTCATCAATTAGGCAAAGGAATACATGGTGGTAAATACATTATATTTAAAGTTGTCTTAATTTTAGGAAATTAGGTTTCTAAATATGTATTTTTCCTTCAAATAAAAAAATTCTATACATGATAGTTATGTACCTGCAAAACAAAGTGAATGCAATACAAATAAGTAATATTATGTCGTAAGGAATTATAGATTGCAATCAAAACAAAGTTTAAAAGATAATATTATGTTTTTCTTATTAATACTGCAGCTTAAGTTGTCTCAATTACAATCTCATATAAATTAAGTTTTGAGCGGTGCTTTTTAGTGTGGCGTGCATGGAAAATACAGATTCATTGCACGTGATATATTACAATAGATCATATTTTAATTTGTAAATGGTACCTTATGTGTTTATGTGAGTTATGATGAAGAAGATTGGCCAGCACAACTAATGACTCAACTAACTGGAGAAGCATTTGAAGCTTACAACAGTATAGCCAAAAAATGCAAAAACATATATAAAAATGTCAAAAAGGCACTTCAATGTCATTTCGGAAAGTCAGAAAATGATTATAGAAAGGAATTTAAAGAAATGAGAATCAAGATGGACAAAAATCCACAGATCATAGTACATGAAGTTAATTTTTAAAAATGGCTGCAACTGACAGCAATAGATACAAACAATCCAAAGGCCATACTAGACATGATGTTAATTTACAAGTTCTTATAAAATGCAACACCAGCTCTATTAACATATTTAAGTGATAAGAAAGTTCGTACTCAAGCAGAGCTAACAAATACATTACGCACATTCAAGGACTCTCATCCATATGTAGAAATGGATAAAAGACAAGATATCTTTGCAGCAATACAAATTAAAAACCAAGAAAAAAGACAAGGAATGAGAATCCAGAGTCTGGTAAACCAAGGCAACAGACATACTATTTGCTGGTACTGTAACAAGCCAGGACATATGGCGACTCAGTGTTAGCACAATAAAGGACAACCAAATAGGGTGTCACCTAATGGCAGCCCTATAAGAAAGAAAACAGAAGAAAAATCAAGACAATATCACTTTGAAAACAAAGGTAGACAATCATGGAGTGGCAGATATAATCATAATTCCATATATAGAGATTATAATCAAGGTAGACGATCATGTAGAGGCAGATATTGTTTTGATTCCAGAAACAGAAATTATGATCAACCATGGAGAAAGAATGAAAACCAAGACATGGATGATAGAAGAAATATGAATCGAGAAGAATCAAGAACTAGTGACACTGTAGCCACTATTGACAATTACGTATATGGCAGAAGGGATGTAGCCCGTGGTTGCAGTGATGGTGATGGTGCGTCTGAGACCATTTGTGTGGAATCATCTAAAGTAGGAAGAATAATTGGTTGTGTATTAAACAGAATCAGAGACATAGAAATAGTCAGTGGATTTCGGATAAAGGTTTCTAGTGACAGTGACGCAACTGGCAGAAATTATGTTGAATTTTCTGGAAGCAAAAATACCATCTCAAAAGCTAAGCGACTTATTCAAGATGCTGGATTTTATATTGTGAATGAAAATAATCGTGGTCGTGGTTGGTGAATTATTGAACATTTAATAGGCTGAAGAAACATTGAAAGCCCAACGGTTTGAATTCATACTAGTCAGCTGAAGAATGACAATATTTAAGGTATGCTATGCTATTAGCCGACTACAAATTTTACATTAAACCTGTTAAAGGAAAGGACAATGTGGTTGCTAATATATTAAGTATAATGACAATAAATAAATACAGACATTCTGTAAATTCATAAACAATAACACCAGAGACTGTTTTATTATTAGTATTATTATTTGCAGAACAAAGGAAAAGAAGTTCGGAGATCGGTTAAGAGAACACCTGTATAATATAAATAAACAGGCTCAATGTCCTGTTTCTAAACATTTTAACAGTGTTGACCATAACGGCATATCAGATATTGCAGTAACTGGTATTTTATATGCAAGCAATACCCATGATAGAGTCCACATGGAAAATAGACTCATAAAAAGATTTGGTACGTTGGCTCCATATGGAATTAACCAAATTCATAATTTTACTTAACTGCATAATCTTGTTCACGTTGTGGTTTTTACTGTAACTTTGGATACTTCCCCCTTTTTGTTATATCCTGTGTCCATGTTTGTTTTTGTTTTTCCTTTCTTTTTATTTAACATAACTATTTTAAAATACAATATGTTTTAAGAATATTATTATTACTTATGTAAGTATTGTAAGAATGTATTTTATGTTGTACTGATGAAGGCATTAGCCGAAACGTTTACTGTCGTATCAGTCTAAAAGTAAAGCTCAAATTTATTGTTTTCATTGCACAATATGTTTGTGTATTTTGTATTTTATTCGCATTATATTAAACATATTTTACGAGACATAACTACAATTTTGTATTTTTTGGATTGTCTTGCACTGCGTATTATAATGAACATTCTTTTAGTTATATCTCGTACATGAGGGATTTATGGTAAAAAAAAACTTGTTTTTTTTTACGGGTTTTAAAAAAATAAATCCTTTATATTAACTCGTGGTATCTGCTTGAATTTTGTCACAAAAACTTTGGATCAATTTTTAGTACACTTCCTAGTATGCTAACGACCTGAAATTTTGCAGGCAGACTCGTGTCGATGATAAAATTGATCTATCAAAATTATACATCGATCGAATATACTGTAATATACGTGAATTAAAGTAATGAATTTTTAGATTATCTCAATTTATCTCTAGTTTATTACCCGTCAAAAAATGACGGACGTTTTGAAAATAAATACATTTCAGCTAAAATCTATTTGTTTTGAAAAAATACTCATTAGAATAAAAAGTAATATAATACAGAACTTTTGTTTAATTTATTTATTTTTATTTTAGACATTTATTTTCATATTGCACAATTTTATGTGGAACGTTCGAAAAAGAGTTATTTTTGGTGCAGTAATTTGGTGCGTTGCTTTCTAAAATTAGTAGCGTCACGGACAGACAGACGGGACGTGACATACATTGCAAATTATGTATGTTGATAGTATTTTAATTTTTATGCTAGAGTGTCGCGGTATGTATTATATTTGGTACGTTGGCTCCATATGGAATTAATCAAATTCATAATTTTACTTAACTGCATAATCTTGTTCCCGTTGTGGTTTTTACTGTAACGTTGGATACTTCCCCCTTTTTCCTATATCTTGCGTCCATGTTTGCTTTTGTTTTTCCTTTCTTTTTATTTAAAATAAATATTTTAAAATACAATATGTTTTAAGAATGTTATTATGACTTATGTAAGTATTGTAAGAATGTTTTTTATGTTGTACTGATGAAGGCATTAGCGAAAACGTTTACTGTCGTGTCAGTCTAAAAATAAAGGTCAAATTTGTTGTTTTCATTGCACAATTTGTTTGTGTATTTTGTATTTTACGTATTATATTGAACGACCGTTTTAAATCCCTTATATTAAATTCACCACCGTTCTCTCTCTCTCTCTCTCTCTCTCTGTCTTGGGCGGGCGGAAAAACAAAATTAATTTAAAAAAGACCCGTTAAAACTATAAATCCCTTATATATTAGACAGAACTTAAAGTATTGATTATGTTCCAACGCGACAAACATTTAATTTACAGTCTGAAACTGAGTGAATTCCATATGGTTAAAATACGAGATGTCGTAATCGATGGCTGGCGTTTACCCGTAAAATGTAAACAATAGCGACTGCTACATATAGTTTTATATAGATAAACTAAAAATGCATTAATGTAATTAAGGCACGTTCGATCGATCTGAAATTTTGATACGATGCATTGTTACGTGACTCGGATTCGTGTGCTAAATTTCTGCTTGATGGCTTTAAGGCAAGTGGGTCATTTTTTACTTTTGTTTTTCCGCCTGCACGACCAGACAGAAAGAGATGGCGGTGAAGTTAATATAAGGGATTTAAAAGGACACACTTCCCGATTGCTATCGAGCCGAAATTTTGCACATATACTCGTGTCACCTAACAATGCTTATTGTTATTGTTTTTCTTCCACGTGCCAGTTGAGTTGACGCCACCCGTCGATGTACTCATCCCCTCAACCCTTTCTCCCGGTTTTAAAGCCCGGCGAGATTATTCGTTTCAGTCTATAAATGTTTTTTGTGTTTGAACATAATCAATACTTTTAGTTATCTCTCATGCATAAGGGATTTATAGTAAAAAAACTTTGTTTTTACGGGGTTGTTTAATTAATACTTTCCTGTTGCGCTATGCGGCGCGTATTATATTGACGATACTTTTTAAAATTCCTTTATATTAACTCGTGGTGTCTGGTTGAACCCTTGATTGATTGCTTGTCGCCAAAACTTTGGATCAATTTTTAACCCACTTCCTCGTAAGCTAGCGAAACAAAGTTTCAAAATTTCAGATCGATCGCATGTACCGTAATTAAATTATTGAATTTTTAGATTATTTTATTTATTTCTATGTATCATGGTATTTTTTGAGATAGAGTGTCGCAGTGCGTATTATATTGAACAACCTTTCTGTCGCGCAATAAGGAGCATATATCATTGACAACACTTTTTATAAACATATTCCTGATCGGTGTGCATTATATTAAACATGTTTTACGACACAACTACAATTTTGTATTTTGGATGGTCTTGCGCTGCGTATTATAAGGAACATTCTTTTACATATGTGTCGTAAATAAAGGATTTATAGTCAAAAATTTGGTTTTTTTACGTTTTTTTTAAAATTAAAGATATATTTCCAATCTATAAATGTAAATGCTATTAATTGCTAATCTGTCTCGCAGTACGCACTATGTTAAACATATTTTTATTACCCTTTTCCCGTGATCAAATCGAGCTGAAATTTAGCAGGCAGACTGTTGAATTCTTTTCTTACTATAAATCCTTTATATATCTGAGGCATAATTACAATTTAGAATTTTTGTATTGTCTTTCGATGCTTATTATAATGAACATTCTTTTAGTTATGTCTCGTATATAAAGGATTTATAGTAAAAAATGTGCTTTTTTTACAGGTTTTTTTAATTTACATTCCTGATCTGCAGTATTTACTTATTTTTTTTAAAATTATTTGCTAAAAATATAGTTTAATTGAATAAATTTAATAAGCTCTCATATGACCCAATCACTTTTACCTCTATTATGTCCCATTTAAAATATGTGCGAATTCGAGAGGACTAAAACTAACGTACATAGAACTCATTTAGAATTATAATAAACATGTAGAGACATTTTTTTAAAAATAGTGTTTTTTTTAAATCATGTAATTCAAATAATGAATTGTTTTATTTTCTATACAATACATTTTAAAATCCCAATAAAATTGTACAAAAGTTTCCATTCCTTCAAATAGTATGTTTACTATTTAAAAAGCATATTCACAACCCGAGTGTAACAGAAAAAATTGTTTTTTTTGTTAAATTAGATAATTAGAATTACTGTGATTAATGTAAAGGGCCATCCATAAATGACGTCACGCACCTAGGGGGAGATGGGGGTCCACAGATTTGTGACGATGGGAGAGGGATGTTTGAGAAATGTGACGTCACGCACCTAGGGGGTGAGGGGGGGCCACAGATTTATGACTATTTGATGGGGGAAATGTTTGACATATGTGACGTCACATCAAAACTCGAAATTTTAAATAAAAGTTCCACTTAAATATTTGATTTATTATAATATATTTTACGACGTTTTCAATGGCTTCACACGTGTTACGATATTAGAGTGCAGACTTACACTTAATACATACATAATGACAGAAACGTGATTTGAAACATGCATATGTACAAATATAAAATACTGCTTTTATTTGGGGAGGGGGGGGTCAAAGGTTTGTGACGTAATATTGGAAAAAGGGGGGGGGTTACGTTTTTGTGACGACGCTGACGAGGGGGAGGGGTGGTGAAACATTGACCAAAATTGCGTGACGTCATCTTTGGTCGGCCCCTAACTACAATTACAGCATATTCGTACAAAAAAAGCTCTGACTCTAAAAACATATTTTGTGGTCATTTATAGTATTTAAAAATAACCCACTGAACTATTGTGGGAGCAATTCCTAATATTCTCTTTACCAACTTTATTATTTGTGAGTTCCTTTTTTTTCAAGATTACAAAATGTCAACCTAAAGTTGTTCTTGTAGATGACATTTTTTGTCTCAATTTGTAACTTTTCTCTGTACGTAGACAGTGATAATATCAACCTAGGTTTATATATTAATAATTAACTTTTCTCTGTACATAGACAGTAATAATAGCAACCTAGTTTGTAATATTAATAATTAACTTTTCTCTGTACGTAGACAGTGATAATACCAACCTAGTTTGTAATATAAAGAATTAATAGATATTACTTATAAAAATGCTATTGTCATCTGATCTGCAAGCTAACATTTGCTTTATCTTCCTAGTTGTTAATATGAACTAGATGTAGCCAGTATTTAAAACAATCTAGTTAGTAATCTAAAATGTACACATCCAGTACTTACATCAACCTAGTTGGTTATCTTAACTGTACACAGCAAGTACTTACATCCAGAGTTGTATTTAGATTTTTTGCACACTTGCCTAATTTATTTTTGGCGCCCTTGATAAATTGACACGTTTCAGCTTTGCGATATTTTCATTTGTTAGAAAAAATAATTGAATTTCTCTTATTTTATTTATGACAATAATTACGTAGTCTGACAGTGACAGTCATACAAAGTGAATATAAAATTTAAAAAGAAAAATCTTACTACCCCCATCCCACTGTGGAGGGAGTAAAGTGGCGGAGGATAGGGAAGTGTCTCCTCTTACAGGCTTGTGTCGGCATGTCAAAGCAAGTTGGCTTCTTTTCATATGAAACTT
>CALYLW010001237.1:0-100234 GCA_944989445.1 Ampullaceana balthica | reverse complement strand
GCCCCTGTTGGGTCTGAAATGGCGCCCCCTAAAGACGCCCTCGATTAACACTAAAAATGTGCCACAAGGGAAGAAAAAAAGATTGCTATAGACGAAACTTCTAATCAACACCAAGCTGCTTGCTAAATATCGTATTTAAAATGACGAAACTGTAATATCTGGTTTAAATCAATCACTCGCATCTGAATTATCGGCGCCAATTGATAATTAAGTTAAGTCTGCACAATTCTTTTCTTTAATTATTGATTCAACCATTGATATATCTAGAATTGATCAGATGTCAGTTTCTTTACGTTAACTTTTTAAAATCAGGACATGTTGTGGAAAGATTTATAGGCTTTTATACTTAGGTAAACAGCGGGCTGGATAGTGAATAGTGCGCTCGCCTCACAAGCTGAGGGGCGTGGGATCTATCCCACGTTAAAGCCACAATAAAAATGGAATGACTAACGCTAAGAAAGTCCTCCACTGACCTGGAAGGGAGATGGGGCGCCCACCAAGGTCTACCAAGCACCGCCCCTAGTAGGTTCTAATGGAAACATTAGGACCCCCTACGACGACCGTTTATGGGACTTAAAAAATAAATAAAAAATAAAAATGCTGCCGCATTTGCTGAGAAGATTTTAACGAAACTACAAAAGCGAAAAATTGATTTCACACTCTGTCGAGGACAGGCATACTCTGGAATTAAGAGTGGCCTTCAAACTCAGATAAAGAAACTTCCACCCAATTGTTGTGCCCATGTTTTGAATTTGGCTACTATGGAAGCAAAGTCTGTAAACAGTGATGTGCAGTTGTTTTTTGGCACAGATTTAAAGTTGTATGCATTCCTTACGTCTAGTTTACCACGTCTACATACTCTTAAAGAACACCAGAAATCTCAATATGAATCAACAAGCAGATACTCTGAAACGACTTTCTGATACAAGATGTGCAAGCCGTAAGCATGCAGTTCATGCAGTTGTTGGATCATTCTCTGCTGTTCTAGACACACTTGATTCAGGAAAATCAACAGAATATAAAGGAAGTGTCAGACCAGAAGCTGTGGGACTATCTGTTTTAATAAAAAAAAATATTATTTTGTTTTTCTGATGCTATTTGTACAAAAATTATCTTCGTGCTATCAAGCTACTTGCAACGCCTTTGCAAAACAATTGATCGATGTTTGAAGAAATAAGTTTGTTGAAATGAGAAGCGATGAAGCTTTTGAAATTCTGAATGTAGATGTCAAATCATTTATTAACGAAAATGGCTCAAAACTAGATGTTAAATCAGAATCTAAAGAAAAGTGAATTGCAATAAAATAATCTAAAAGTTCAATAATTTAATTACAGTAAATGCGATCGATCTGAATTTTTTATACATCGTTTTTATTATCGGCACGAGTCTGCCTGCAAAATTTCAGCAAGCTAGTTTACGAGGAAGTGGGTTAAAAATCGATCCAAAGTTTTTTCGACAAACAAGCAAGCAATTAACCAGACACCACGAGTTAATATAAAGGATTTAATTTTAAAAAACTGTAAAAATTAAGTTTTTGACTATAAATCCTTTATGTACGAGACGTAACTAAAAGAATGTTCATTACAATACGCAGCGCAAGACAATCAAAAAATACAAAGTTGTAGTTGTGTCGTAAAACATGTTTAATATAATGCGCACCGATCAGGAATATGTTTATAAAAAGTGTTGTCAATAAAATACGAACCTAATTGCGCGACAGAAAGGTTGTTCAATATAATGCGCACCCTCACACTCTATCTAAAAAAATAACATGATAAATAGGAATAAATAAAATAATCTAAAAAAATCAATAATTCAATTACGGTACATGATATCGATCTGAAATTTTGATACATTGTTTTTATTATCGGTACAAAATTGCCTGCAAAATTTCAGCTCGCTAGCTTACGAGCAAGTGGGTTAAAAATCGATCCAAAGTTTTGGCGACAAGCAAGCAAGCAAGAGCGAGTGCAGACACCACGAGTTAATATAAAGGATTTAATAAAAACAACCCGTAAAAAACCACGTTTTTGACTATAAATCCTTTACGTATGAGACGTAACTAAAAGAATGTTCATTATAACACGCAGCGCAAGACCATCCAAAAATACAAAATTGCAGTTGTGTCGTAAAACGTGTTTAATATAATGCGCACCGATCAGGAATAGGTTTATAAAAAGTGTTGTCAGTAAAATACGCACCTTATTGCGCGACAGAAAGGTTGTTCAATATAATACGCACCGCGACGCTCTATCTCAAAAAATAGCATGATACATAGGAATAAATAAAATAATCTAAAAAATCAATAATTTAATTACGGTACATGCGATCGATCTGAAATTTTGATACATTGTTTTTATCATCGGTACGAAACTGCCTGCAAAATTTCAGCTCGCTATCTTGCGAGCAAGTGGGTTAAAAATCGATCAAAAGTTTTGGCGACAAGCAAGCAAGCAAGCAAGGTCGGTCCGCCGCAGACACCACGAGTTAATATAAAGGATTTAAAAAAAGAAAAGCATGGCAGGCGAACGTAGCAGAGATAAAATGGCTGTTGATCCAACCACACGCTTTAAATCTGAAATGTACTTCACTATCATGGATACACTTTAAATACAAATAGATAGTCGACTTCATGACTTTTGGGGCACAGTTACTTAATTCTATTGTATTGATCCATCACAAATGTCGGAAGAATATTAAATGAAGATTATTTTCGAAGTTTATGCAAAATTTACAAACAGGACATTAACCTTGAAGAAGCAATCAGGAAATATGATACCTTCAAAGATTTGTATGCATCAGTATATTTCTCATTCTCTAGTGAACTACAACTTAAAAATGTACAGCCATTCTTCGCTGAAAAACACATGGCATCAGGTCTCCCGAAATTGTCAATACTCTATAAAAGTTATTTGACTCTTCCTGTTAGCAGTGCTATTGCTGAAAGAAGTTTCAGTAGATTGAAACTCATCAAAAATTATTTGCGCTCAACAATGACAAACGAACGTCAGTCTGGATTGGCATTAATTTCAATCGAACGTGATCTAGCTGAGAACGTTGACTTTGAATCAACGATAAATCTTTTTGCTTCAATGAAATCACGTAGAAAGCAATTTATATAGGGCTCAGGGCTCTATCTTATCGTATCTTATCTTATCTGTTACAGATGCTCCTTCTATACAGAAGAATATTGCTTCCTATGCTTATCCATGGTTTGTGTTTAGTCCTGCATTCTTATTAGATGTTAAACATTATTAAATGTTTATTTAAGGAAATTACAATCATTGTTTGTGTAAAGTTCATTGATTTTCCCAAAGTTTGATGCTCAAACTTGCAATGATGAATTATTTTTTTAAATTCTGAAGTAAATTGTTTAGTTTATTAATAAATATGATATTATTGGCACTCTTTGTGTGTGTGTTACTCATCTTGACCAATCCGCTCCACCAATGTCTCTGTGTTTTTCATTATTTGTAGCATCAGATTTACTATAAATCCCAACGCGCATAACTCAAAATAAAGTCTTGGAAGAAATACTGCACCAAAAATAACTCGTTTTGAACGTCCGCATAAACGTGTTCAATATGATATGCTGTATTAGTCATATGTGTTTAAGGGACCAATCACTATCGATGACCGGACAGAACATTGCCTTTTCTTATATAAGGATTAACATTTGTTTAAACATTATATTTTGTTTGCATTTGTGACCGATTACTCTCCTGAATATAGAGCAATTGTTTGTATATTGAAGAGATTCATTGCAATGGTTTGATGTAAACAAAAAGAATATTAAATAATTTACTTTGAATGATCAACGCAACATTTATTATTTAACACTTAGTTATTTGTTTGAGTTACTTTCACTGCTATTTATGGCAAGCTGAACAAACTGATGAATCTTGCAGATAGTACAATAAACTATTGGAGGCCTATAAAAAATTTAATCAAATTCTACCTCATTATCAAAACATTTTTGATGTTTTATTTAGCCCAAAGACTATAAACTTATTATGCTGAGTTTTCTATGTTAAAGTCTGCTAGGATATTCAGCAATTGAAAGTGAAAACAAAGGATTATGAGATATATTAGATTTTGTCACATATAACAGCTCCCAAATTAACTACCATTTTCATAAATTCAATTGATTAACCATGTGTACTTAAGACTAGATGTTTCTTTTTGTCTAGCAAGTTGCAGTCTCTTAAGATGAAAACTTATTAAAGTAAATCTCACATTTAAAGTGAGCAGAAATGTTTTTTTCAAAATAAAATATAGCAATAAGAGTGAATCTCATATCAAATTTATAATCTTCATTGCAGAACCAGCCATTTAGACAAATTTAATTTTATGTCAGCACCTAGAAAAAATTATACTAAGTGAATGAATAAAAATAATTTTTTGCGGCGCCCCAGACAACGACTCCGCCACAGTGACGTCATAGTTTGAGCTTATATTAATTTGTGAAAAGGGAGCGATGTAAAAAGAGCCGTGGTATAATAGGCTATAATTTAAATTTAAAAAAAATGTTTATACCAAACTTTGTGTGTTTGTGTATACTTACGTGTGTGTGCGTCTGTGTGTATAAGTATGTGTGAGCGCTACTGTGTGTGTGGGAGTGTGTGCGTCTGTGTGTATAAGTATAAGTGTGTGTGAGCGCTAATGTGTGCGCGTGTGTGTCGGGGAAATGTGTTTATGTTTGATGTGATTTTAATGGGACGAAACGGGTTATTTTATAGTCTCCTATGTTCTGCTTCTAATATTTCATATACCACAAGAGTTCTTCAATAGTAACTGCGATTGTTTTAAGACGATTGCCACACCATGGATCGCCGCAACCGAAAATAAAGATAGAAAAGAACTTACCGGTGCTTTCTAAGGAGAAATTTTGATTGTGTGTAGTACTGGACAACTCACACTGTGTCATAACAATAGTTGTAATGAAGTGGAAGCTGTTAAAAAGTAAAAGTATTTAGTAGTTTTCTTTTCTCTCATCAGGTACAGTGACACTGATAAATTTTGTCATGACAAGTTGTCTCACGATCAGTGATTTGATATTAAAATCCCTTTAAAACCAACAAAAAATTCATGTAAGTGTTTTAACATTGTTCCATCTGAGATTTTTCATGCATTGTACTAAATTAATTTATTTTGCTTAAAAAGTATGTACACGTTAACTTACTTTTTATCTTTTTAAATTAATATTTAAATATCTTTTTTTCCATTATAGTTATTAAAAAAAATATATTCATTGCAATATTAGGGGCCGTCCATTAAGTACGTCACGCTCCAGAGGGGGGAGGGGAGGTAAGAAAGTGTGACAGTTTGTGACAGGGGGAGGGGGGGTCCGGCCACGTGTGACGTCATGCTGTTTTATATTAAATTTTGATTATTTTGTTATTAAAAAACAAAATTTTTGTTCGAAAGTGTGACGTACTTAGCGTTAGTCATTCCATTTTTATTGGGGCTCTAACGTGAGTGAGATCCCATGCCCCTCAGCTTGCGGGGCGAGCGCACTATTGACTTCGCTATCCATACAAGCCTTTAAATCTTTCCACAACATGTCCTGATTTAAAAAAAAATTAACGTAAAGAAACTGACAGCTGATCAATTCTAGATATATCAATGGTTGAATCAATAATTAAAGAAAAGAATTGTGCAGACTTAACTTCATTATCAATTGTCGCCGATAATTCAGATACGAGTGATTGATTTAAGCCATATATTACAGTTTCATCATTTTAAATACGATATTTAGCAAGCAGTTTGGTGTTGATTAGAAGTTTCGTGTTTAGCAATCTTTTTTTCTGCTCTAGTGACACCTTTTTAGTGTTCATCGAGGGCGTCTTTAGGGGGCACCATTTTAGACCCAACAGGGGCGCGGGGGGGGGCAAGCCGCCCCCCCCTGCCCTATAGCTAAATCCGCCACTGGCGAGACAGTGGTTTTTCAAAGAGCTAGGACGAGACAGTGGTTTTTAAAAGAGCAAGGGGAAAGACAGTGGCTTTTAAAAGAGCAAGGGGCGAGACGTCTGTTTTTAAAAGAGCAAGGGCGAGACAGTGGTTTTTACATGCATTACGGCACAAAAGAGGGGAAAGGACATTGACGCTGATTTGCGTAGGGGGTGGAGACATTGTCAAAAGGCGAAAATAAACACGAAATTATTATCACCTGGTCTTTAATACCACATACATATGAAGAATCTGCTCAAAATTAAAATAAAAGACGCCAGAATAATCAACTCACGGACCGCGAGACATTAAAATAATTAAAGAGAAGAGAAAGGTAGACCTGAAAACTATTTGACATAAAATTGTTTCTTTGAATGTTTCAATTTTTATAATAATAACTAGGGAATATAGGGCGCCTACGGCGCCCACATTTTTCAAAAGCCCAAGAAACTTATCCTTGTTTGATAAATACGAAATATTAAACTTGGGGGCCGTCCATAAAGTACGTCAAGCTCCAGAGGGGGGAGGGGGTGTAAGAAAGTGTGACAGGTGGGGAGGGGGGGGGGTTCCGGCCATGTGTGACGTCACGCTGTTTTGTATTAAATTTTAATTATTTTGTTAATAAAAAACAAAAATTTTGTTCCAAAGTGTGACGTACTTAGGGGGGGGGGTTTCCAAGATTTGTGACAGGGGAGAGGGGGGAGTTAAAAATGGTCAAAAATAGCGTGACGTACTTTATGGACGGCCCCTTGCTGAAATGTACACAAAGTATTTTATAATTATAAATCCCCAAATCCTGTTTTTACGGCTTGCGAACGAGTATATACGGTATATATAGATGGTAACATCTGATGTGCAATACCATTTAATCGCTGCACCACAAAGCACCGGCACTGATATATTTAATAATGCGTTGTTCTTGAGAAAATTTAGGTGAAAAGATAAGAATTTTTAATTTATTTTAAACTCATTTTAAATTTAATTTACAATACTGTGAGACATATTACTATTAACTTGTGTGACTTACAAAATATTCTTTTTAGTATCTTAAACTTCAGTTAAAAAAAAATTCAAATAAAAAATACATTTTAAATTTGATTCTAATTATACTCAGGTAAACTTTTAAATTAATATATTAAGTTTAATCTATATGTTTCTTTAAACTTTAACACATGATACTTATATCAGCTGTTTCATACCAAATATATATTTGAAAGTGGCACGCCACTTGACTTCGATCCCTTTCATTAGGGATACAATTTCATACAATGACAACGAAATACAATAATTTTCGTAGCAGTTGTTTAACACTATATCCAAATAAAAAAAAATCACGTCTCTATTTTATGTTATTTTTCGATTTCTAATGTTTCATAAGATTGGTAACTTGAACGTAGAAACAAAATCAACATAATTAAAATTGACTTTGGGGCCGTCCGGAATGTACGTCACGCTCCAGAGGGGGGGAGGGGGTGTAAGAAAGTGTGACACTTTGTGACAGCGGGGAGGGGGGTCTGGCCATGTGTGACATCACGCTGTTTTATATTAAATTTTGATGATTTTGTTAATAAAAAAACAACATTTTTGTTCGAAAGTGTGACGTACTTTAGGAGGGGGGGGGGTCCGAGATGTGTGACAGTTTGTGAGAGTGGGGAAGGGGGGGGGAGTTAAAAATGGTCAAAAATAGAGTGACGTACTTTATGGACGGCCCCTTTATTACTCCCATAATCATAGAAACAATCATTGACTATAATATAATTCTTTTTTTATCATTGGTAAAAATGTGGCCAATTATTTGACACCTTTTATTGTCAAGCCAGTGTGGCAAACATCATAATGAAGCAACAAAAGCTGGAGGAGGTACATAGGTTCAAATTCTTAAGAGCCATTATATCTAGGAATGGTACCTGAGAGGCTGAAAATCGAGCAAGAATTGGGTCGGCAATGGCAGTTGTGACGAAATTAATAGTAAAATTTGCTGATTACTTTCTGTGTTTCGTACAACATTCACATTATTTAAATCGTTCACAACAAGATTTAGTTTCTGTGAACTGCAATGTACAAATGCTGCTTTTGGGTATTTGTTTTCGAATTATTGCTTGGACTCCTCCTTCTTTACCTGCCATTGTAGAACATCAGTAGTATCCTTGACCAACAAGCTTTGTCATATTTAATCAAAATTCTAATGGATTAGTAATGATGGTGTTGGTTAAACCATCAGCTGTTCTATTGACAATTGTAATATATCCCATGAATTCTTCTGTGACCATCATTCTCCCATTTTGTTCTTTGACAAATCTAACACAAAGTGACATCTGCTCAATGCCTGACATGTCATTTGTATTTTCGGCAAGTAAAGAAAATGCAACTGAATTATTTGCTTCATGAACAATGTCTTCACGCAAGAGAGACCCACAAATTTCGATATTAGTGTTTTGCGTAGTTGCCGAGATACACTAAGCGGTTACCCGTCAAAACGGCCCCGACATAACGGCCCCAGTCAAAACGGCCCCTGACAAATTTTTAACATTTTTTAACCAAAACATTAATTTTTTTTTGGGCATTTTAAGCCTTCGTCAACTTTTTCACCCTTAAAAAAGTGGTAAAATTGTAAAATTATTTATTGTGATGTTATTATATTGTTTCTTGTCAATAAGCAACCTTTATTAGTACCATTTCGCGTAAAGGCTATTAAATTCACTTTTGTGGTGTTATTATTATTGTTTATTGTTAGCTAAATCTGACACTGAATAGGTGAGTAAAAATACGAATATATTTGATTGTAAATTTTACTATTAGTCCAGGGCCGGTTTGTCGGGGCCGTTATGTCGGAGCCGTTTTGTCCGGGACCGTTTTGTCGGTGAACCATACTCAGCACTACAAGAACCAATTGACAAATGATTACCAAGAACTTCATCTCCAGATTCAACACGAAACTCCAACAGTTCATACAAATTACCGGAATTTGATTCTTTTCCAGGAAGTGCTAAAACATGCATGCAGCAAAATAGGATTGTAGAAATGATTGGACCCAATTTGTTGCATTTTCTTGAATTTGTCTTCTAAATGATGAGTCCAACTGCTCATCTATAGAAACTTCTTAAGCTTCCAATAAAGCAAATAAAATTGCTTGCATCTTCATGAGAGCCTTTGTGCCATAATGTGCTTTGCAGGTTGTTACCAACATCTTCGTTGAAATCTTTATATTTTGTACATGGTTTGATGACAAATACCCACTGAACTCATAGAATTACTTTTTGCAGAAACAACACGATATATTTGCAAAAGGCACCTATTAACATTTGCGAGTATACAAGCCACGGTGAATAGTCTGATAACCATGCATATCTAAAAACTAAAAAACTCTGTTTCCCTCAATCTCAGCTCTAAAATCATAATTTTTATCAAGGGTCCAACAATCACGAATCCGCTGCAACTTCAACTTATTTGAAAGGTCGTATGTCCAGACATACCTTCCAATATCCAATTTAGGAAATGGATAAGTGTCAGCGACAATCAAATTAGGAACAGTTGCTTCAGTTGTGTCTGGCTGTTGAACGTGTTCAGTTCGTTCGTCCGTCGATACGACGAGGACCACTCTAGTCATCCGAGGGTTTTCTGTGCGTGCGCAGATGGCTGATTAGGCCGATCCTTGCACGGCAGGTTCGGGAACAGAAGGGACAGGGGACGAGTGCGACATCTCCTGGAGGGTTGACAGCATGGGCCTTTCGGGCTTGCCTCTTCTTTTCTGCGGCGGTAATCCGGTTTGCCTCGCATGACCTGGCACCTTCGTGGATGGAAGAGTGCCAGGTGGATCGGTCCATTGCAGCTCGTTCCCACGTGTCTGGATTGATGGCAAACGCTTTCATTGAGGCTTTCAGTGTGTCTTTGAAGCGTTTCTTTTGCCCACCGTGGGACCGCTGGCCATACTGGAGCTCACCATAGAAGATTCTCTTTGGCAGTCTCTCGTCTGGCATTCGGACAACGTGCCCTGCCCAGCGAAGCTGGGACTGCATCAGGAGGGTGAAGATGCTGGGGAGACCTGCCTTAGTCAGTACCACTGTGTCTGGAATTTTGTTCTGCCACTTTATGCCGATAATCTTCCTGAGGCTTGTTATATGAAAGTGGTTCAGCTTTCTAGCATAGCGCTGATAAACAGTGTTGAACGTATACTGTTGTCCTCAATGCCAATGATAAGTCAGATGCTGCAGACGCCCCTAAAATCTTATAATAAAGGCATTTCGGAATGCCGCGATTGGTCTACTTTTCGATTTTTTTTTAGCCTGTAAAATTTTTTCTGATATTCATCCTTGGTAATCCTGCAGTTTCTACACGTATAATATTTCACAGCAAAATTCAATTTTCTCGTGAGAACTCAAGTCTTTAATTTACTAAATGCATTAATAAATGTTGTATTTTAGCTATTACAGCACTAATTTCTAAGGCTTTTTTCGACCCTTATTTTATACTGAACTTGAATTTAATTGAAAATTGTACCTGTATGGCATTGTCAATTAAAATAAAAAAGTGGGTTTTTTTTTGCCCCGCCCCTGGAAAAATTCCTAGCGACGCCCATGTCTAGGGGTACGGTGAATATTCGGGCAATCAAATCACGTACAGGTGACTTAATAAATTTCTACAAATGAATGACGAGTCTTTAAGAAAATAAGCAAATAATCTTTTTATTACAATTTATACAATAGTTCACAGAAGGTAAAAAAAATGAATAATAATTTATAGGCAAATATTTACCCTTAACTGCCTGTCTGATCATCATTATTCCCTAACCAACAAATACATTAACAAATGTCTCTTTTCATAAAATACTTAAATTTTGCAGGTCTGTAGAGGGTGCCTCCGTATGGAAGGGTAGATCACTCAGTCCGTCTGCCTCGTTTCGTAATCGGCACGTGACGCTGCAGCTGTGATACACAAAGAAAGTTCGAAACGAAACAATTGGATCTGAATTTAATGCATTTTGGTTCATGGTTATTAGATCAAAATGTCATTCTCCTCAAGCTCCAACCATCAATGGCAGCTCTGAAAGAAGATTTTCCAGAGCAAGGCGCCACAAAGTAACGCTTCAATAGAGCAGGGTGCCACCAGATTGCACTTCACCAGAGCAGGGTGCGCCAGATAGTACTTCACCAGAGCAGAGCGCTACCCGATAGCACTTTACTAGGGCAGGGTGTTAACAGGTATGTAGCATTTTACCAGAGCAGGGTGTCCCTAATGAATAATGTCACAATATTGCCTGTAAATGACTAATATTTAACTACTATATTTTCATCTGTTTAGCGTGCATTACAGTTGTTTTAAAAGTAACCCAAGTGTAAGTGTACACATATTATTGGTGAACTAGCTACCAGTTGCCAGTTTACACATATAATATGTGGGGTAGATTCCAATTGTGAAGTGTACACAATCAGTGCACACATGTGGTGTACTAGCTACCAGTTTCAAAAAGCATGAATATGATTGGTGGTCTAGCTGCCAGTCACCAAGTTAAATATAAAAATAATTTAGGGCTGCGGAAATTAACTATTAATTTCGTGATTAATCGTTAAAAACTTTTTCGATTAAATTTATATTAATCGATTAAAATTCGATTCTTCTTTGAGTGGATTTTAAAAAAAGTTTTTAATCAATACAATTTTAATATTGATAATAGGTTTGATTGGTTTTTGATTATGCAAAAAATGCTACAGGTGGTTATTTTTTGCTTGTGACTGGTAACTGTAGGCATAAATATTAATATATTCATATCAATATAAAAATAGAAATAATAAAAGAAAAGAAAGTGACAATAATTGGTGTACGGGAGTTATAAAAAAAAATTGGTGCACGAAGGTGAATTAACTATTGGTTTAATATGATGACTCAATTATTGGTATAGGATGGTGATTCAATTATTGTTATAGGATGGTGACTCAATTATTGGTATAGGATGGTGACTCAATTATTGGTATAGGATGGTGCCTCAATTATTGGTATAGGATGGTGACTCAATTATTGGTATATGATGGTGACTCAATTATTGGTATATGATGGTGACTCAATTATTGGTGGAGAAAGTATTTTAATATTTTTACTCGTGAGTCTATCAGTGAATTTATAATGTTAGTTAGTTTAAGATGACGATTAATGTTAATCAATTAGCGAATAACAAAATAGAAATAACAAAAGTGAATCGAAAATAAAAGTTAAAAAAATATATCAAAACTACACAGCAAGCTGCTAAGAACTGTAGAAACTTTGAGTCTAATAAATGTTGAGACGTGTTGAAAACCTCATTCAGTTATCAGAATATCCGTACATCATGAGGGGTGTAATGACAGAACGCAAAATGTTCAACCACTGCACAAAGTCATTAATTGCTGTTGACAAAATCAAGGTTAGTCTCACGGCATCCGGATTGAAGAAATAGCTCAGGAAAAAAATGGCAAACGGGACGACGAGGAAGAAATTGACCACCGAGATGGCCAGCAGCCTGTTGACTTTTGGCGTTGTAGCGGACGTGACTGTGGCTGGTGTGATCACAACTCCCGTTTGACTCGTGGATGCTTGGACATTTCCGGGGTAGAAGGTGGGATTGGCGTACTGAATCTGTCCCGGTGAGGGGTACGGTTGTTGAGGTGGTTGGTAGTAGACCTGTGGTTGTTGCTGCGGGGGTTGGTTGTGGAGCTGTGGCTGTTGTTGGGGGTAGTACGGATACTGCCCCTGTGTAGCAGGTGGGGGAAAGTTCATTGAGGGTTGCGCAGAATTCGCTGGGATCACTCCTGATGGGCTGGTGGTTTGGGTTGAGAAAGCTGTTGTTTGGCTGGTTGAGACAACTAAACCATGAGCAGTGCTGGTCGCTGCTTGAGGTGTTCTATGTTTGACGAAGATCGAAGCCATAACTGCACCGCATGCTGGCAAAATAATTCCAATGATAACCAGAGCCCTTCCCTGACCCATTGTTTGAGAACTCTGACACGTGTTGTCATCAATGTTGGAGATTCCAAGAGGTAAGACTATGATGAGTCCAAGTATCCAAGGTAAACTGCTGTACGCCAGAGAATAAATGATTTGTGTGTTTTTATTGACGAGTGAGTTGTTGTGAGATTGAATAATCTCAAAGCCGAGCACCATCAGGCCGATACTGTAAACAAAAGTGATGAGATACGGTTTGTAGACAATGACTGATTTGAACAAACTACAAGACATGCCAGTCAGGTTGTAATCTCCAAACAAACCCTTAGTTCGAACAACCATCGGGAACAGAGCCAAAAGAACATCTCCAATGGCCAATGATAAAATAGTCAGCGTCTTTGGCTTGTACATAAAATCAAATTTGAGGACATTCTTGACTATGAGCAAACCGTTCACCAGCAGTATGAGGAGGATGAAGATGATGTACAATGCCTTGGTAGTCTTGAGGTAGCCATCGGAATCAAAACCATCGTTTTCGTCGAAGCTACTCATTTCGTGAAGTCTTAATAGCTCGATGCTAGGCAGGGGGTGTTTTAAAAAAAAAGTTTACTTGCTTTATCAAAAAGACTGAAAAGATATAGGAGAATGTTGTGATATAATTTTTTAAAACAAAATTCAATGTTTGCTAATATAAGTGTCAATCTAACGATATTTTAGGCAACGTTAATCTAATTGTATATTATTAAGAGTTAATCACGGGAAGAGGGTCATTTTTAAATCCCTTATACTAACTTCACGGTCTTGTCTCTCTCTCTCTCTCTCTGTCGTGATCTCTCTCTCCCTCTCTCTCTCTCTCGCTCTCTCTCTCTCTCTCTCTCTCCCTCTGTCTGTCTGTCTGTCGTGGGTGGTCGGTCAGGAGGAAAAACAAAAGTCTAATTAAACAACCCCCAGTTTTTGACTATAAATCCCTTACATATGAGACACAACTCAAAGTATTGATTATGTTCAATATAATACGCAACACGCGACAAACATTCACAGACTGAAACCGACTGATCTCCCCTGGATTTTAAAACCGGGTGGGGGTGTGAGGGGGTCGCGATGGCCCGCGTGAACTCAAGTGGCACGTGAACGCCGAACAATAACAATCTGTGAAATTGAATTACCTATCGTTGAATAGAAATGAACTCCCTAGCTGTAAAACACGAGGATGTGGTCAATGTTTCCTTTGAGCTGCGCAGATATCAGACTGATGCCGCGCAGCAATTTGAATTACCACGTAGCAAACTTGGTAAAATATTGCACAAAAAATTGATGTCGTGCAACTTTGTACACGAGTTTGTTCACTTTGCACACGTACCAACGAACCTTAGAGGGAACATTGGATGTGGTCGTGGATGATCGTGGTCACGGGAAGTGTGTCATTTTTGAATTTTGTTTTTCCGCCCGCCCGACCACGAACGACGGACAGAGAGACAAGATTTCGAAGTTAATATAAGGGATTAAATTAAACAACCCCGTAAAAACAAACTTTTTGACTATAAATTCCTTATATATGAGACACAACTAAAAGTATTGATTATGTTCAAATGCGACAAACATTTACAGACTGACATCGAGTGATATCCCCTGGCTTTAAAACCGGGGAAAGGGAGGTGTGTGGACATCGACGGGTGGCGTCAACGCGTGAACTCAACTGGCACGTGAAAGAAAAACAATAACAAACTGTGAAATTGAATTACATATGTTATATAGAGATAAAATAAAAATGCATTAATTTAATTACGGTACATTCCATCGATCTGAAATTTTAATACGATGTATTGTTAGGTGACACGAGTCTATGTGCGAAATTTCAGCTCGATAGCATCACAAGAAGTGTGTCATTTTTTAATTCTGTTTTTCAGCCCGATCAACCGACCGCGAACCCAAGACAGAGACGTCGGTGAAGTTAATATAAGGGATTTTTTTGTGCCGAGGGGGGAGGGGGTAAATTCGGCCAAAACGCGTGACATCATTCATGGACGGCCCTTATTGCCACTGACTCACAAAGGGACCCCCTACTGCTAATCTTGCAACATGGCTCGTGAATCAGTCAAAGAACTTATCTACGAGTTTCCCGGTAACAAGGATATGAGTTAACTTGACGGCCAAGCACGCAGAGTCGTCACTAGGGAAATGCTGGGGAGGGGGGGGAGTGGTGGTCCGGACAGCACCGGGTGACACCATCTTAAGGGGTGACACCATCACAAGGGGTGAACCCATCACAAGGGGTGACACCAAAATGTTAAAATTATGTTTGACCGTTATTTGGCACTGGCAGACTCGCGGGGGGGGGGTAAGTCGTCAGGGGGTGACGCCTTGAGCTACCGCACTGGGTGAAGCCAACCCTTGTGGTGCCTCTGCAAACACGGACAGGTGTTCATTGTTTGAAAAAATGAGGACGTTCACAAAGTGAAGCAGACCTGTTATGTGCTGGCTAGGGTGAAGTTTGTGGGCAAAAATACGACGATGAGTCGAGGTTATTCCGACCAACAGGAACGTCTCCCTCGACAGTTACAACAATACGGCCTTACTTGAGCGCTATACGATATACACGTACACGCTATACACTATACAGTATAAACACTATACACTATACACGCTATACACTATACACGCTATACACTTTATACACTATACACGCTAAATACTCTCTCGACAGTTGCAATACGGCGTTACTTGAGCGCTATACGATATACACGCTATACACGCTATACACTATACACGCTATACACTATACACGATATACACGCTATACACTATACACGATATACACAATACACGCTATATACGCTATACACTATACACTTTATACACTATACACGCTAAATACTGTATAAACTATGCAAGCTATACACTTTACACGCTAGACAATAAAAGCGCTATACACTAAGAATGATATACACCATACACGCTATACACTCTATACACTATACGCGCTGTATAATATGCACGCTATACACTATACCAGTTTTCCATATAGACAAGGTCACCCACGTCTCCGATTTAAAGATGTCTTTCAGAGATACATGAAAGCAGCCAGAATAAGCACAAGCGACTGGGAATGTAAAGCATAAGACCGATCTACGTGGCGCACAGTTGTCAAAGAGGGTGCCATAGTAGCCGAGGAACGAAGGAGGGAGGAGGCTACAGACAGAAGAGCTAGGGGAAAGGCCAAAGCATTGTAAAGCACAGAACTCGTGTGCAAAAGCTGTGGGAAAGACTGCCACTCAAGGATAGGACAGCACAGCCACATGAGAAAATGCAACCCAACCCAACGGTGATGCGCCATTGTCTCTCGAGACGGAAGAATGCCGATAAATACACTATACCAGGGGTGGCCAGACCTGTAGTAACTGAGAGCCATTTAAAAATATTAAAAGATTGTTGAGACCCCCATTGAATCAATGTGGGTCATTAAACATGGTTTGGATATCTTCCAGTAATTCTTATAATATATTCTGAAATTGTATGCGAGCCACAATGTGAACACAGAAGAGCCAAATGCGGCTCGCGAACCGCCGTTTGGCCACCGTTGCCCTATACACTCTATACACCATACGTGCTTTATAATATAAACGCTAGACACTATAGGCACTATACACTATACAAGTGTACGCTCTATACACTATAAACAATACACGTTATTAACTATACCTGCGTGCTAATTACTATGCGTAAAAGTTCTTTACCTTACTCATAGCTCAACTGCGTCAGTAGTCTGTTGCAATGGCTGAACCATAGCGATAAGGATTATCTATATTTCGAACATATCATTGTCAGGGGGGCTGTTTGTTGAAATCTGCAGGTTCTCAAACTTTTATTGTTCAACCCAAAAGCAAGTTGCAATATATTTCTTTAGTGAAATGTTTTACACCAGCCACGCGAGCTTAACATTAAAAGTCAACCAACTTCGCTTTATGAAATCTTCAGTGAAATAGTTGACACTGATTTTCAAAACAGACATTCGTTCTGAGATCACCTTTATGAAGCTCCTACGTTTTCTTCCTTCAAAATTACAGACATTCATTTCATGCCTTCAACTTAACATCATTTATAAAAATTAGGGCAGTACCGGATTCAAATTTTCGAAATCCGACCGGAGCCGGATTTGACCGGATTTATGAAGCTAAATCCGACCAAACTTTTCTTAAGACCACCAGTTGGTAAGGGGCCGTCCATGAAGTACGTCACGCTCCAGAGGGGGGGGATGGGGTGTAAGAAAGTGTGACAGTTTGTGTCCAGCCATGTGTGACGTCACGGTGTTTTATATTAAATTTTAATTATTTTGTTAATAAAAAAACAACATCTTTGTTCGAAAGTGTGACGTACTTTAGGGGAAGGGGGGTGTTTCCAAGATTTGTGACAGGGGTGTAAGGGGGGGGAGTCAAAAATAGAATGACGTACTTTATGGACGCGGGTGTAGATTACATTCCGACCACAGAGTATGTACGTACGTAAGTTAGAATTGTTGAAGCATGTTCGTGTAATGATAAGGAAAAAGGCGCGCAGGGGCTTAGTCCCCTTAAACACGCTTTTTTTAATTGATTACATTGATAACAGCAAGTCTTTTCAGTTTTGAGTACATTACTTCCTTGCTTCTGCATTGCTTATAGCTGGGGAAACAAATGTTTTGATAAGGCAGTATTATTTATTTGGAAATCTGCGGAGACACTTGAGAATGGGTGTGTTGACATGTGAATGTGTTGTCATTTACTCTAAGATGGTGTGTTGACATGTGAATGTGTTGTCATTTACTCTAAGATGGTGTGTTGACATGTGAATGTGTTGTCATTTACTCTAAGATGGTGTGTTGACATGTGAATGTGTTGTCATTTACTCTAAGATGGTGTGTTGACATGTGAATGTGTTGTCATTTACTCTAAGATGGTGTGTTGACATGTGAATGTGTTGTCATTTACTCTAAGATGGTGTGTTGACATGTGAATGTGTTGTCATTTACTCTAAGATGGTGTGTTGACATGTGAATGTGTTGTCATTTACTCTAAGATGGTGTGTTGACATGTGAATGTGTTGTCATTTACTCTAAGATGGTGTGTTGACATGTGAATGTGTTGTCTTTTACTCTGAGATGTTGTGTCTGTTACTTTGGAATATTTTCTTCTTTTACTATGATGTGCCGTTCTTTAACTCTGAAATGATTTGTCTTTCACCCTTAAGTGTGGGTTCCTTTTTCTTTAAGGTTCGGTTTCATTTATTTTTAAAAATTATTTTAGCCTGAGATGTGATGTATTTTACTCTGACTCTGAGTTGTGGACTCAATGTTCCCTTCAAGCTGAGCGGTTGCTCGGCCGCGCAGACATCTGACAGACGCCGCGCAGCAGTTTAGATTTACCGCACAGCAAATTTTGATAATATCTTTGTTTGATGGCCGTAAAATTATGCACACAATTTTTAAAAATTCTGCACGCCGACCAACGAACCTTAACGGGAACATTGGTCGTGGCGTCTTTTATTCTCATTTGCGGAGTAATTTACTCTGAGATGTGTTGTATTTTATCCTGAGAAGTGATGTCTTTACCATGAGACGTGTCTTCACTTTGGGATGATTTGTGTTATTTTTGGATGTGCATGGTAAACGTGATGATACATGACTTTACGTGTGTGTGTGTGCGTGCTTAGGAGTGTGCATGAGAGGCTTTTACACAGAGGCAGAGGCGTCACTAATGTTGTTGTCACCCAGTTCGATAGGTCATGGTGCCACCCCCTCACGACTTACCCCATAGACCTCCTCCGAGTCTGCCAGTGTCAAATAACGGGAACATACATTATTTTACACTTTG
Source organism: Ampullaceana balthica (assembly GCA_944989445.1). Lineage (NCBI taxonomy): Eukaryota > Metazoa > Mollusca > Gastropoda > Lymnaeidae > Ampullaceana > Ampullaceana balthica. The sequence goes on along the minus strand of CALYLW010001237.1, from coordinate 81,527 downwards.
GTGCCACCCTTTGTGATGGTGTCACCCGGTGCGGTCCGCATCCCCCGCACACCCTAGTGACGCCACTGCACAGAGGTTCTGTAGTGTTATGTGTGCTGCTTCGTTGCATTCAAGTTCACATTAACATCTATTGGAATCGAATATTTCCATCTTAATAACGGGTTATTATTAATCGGGGGCATTTTACTTGAGCGTCAATTTTGATGATAATCTACTTTATAAGTGATAGTACATATTCCTATTATAATACCAATTACTTTTAGACTGCATGCATAATATTGTAAGTTCCAAGAGAAAATCTTAGTAGTTCTAACCCAGTGGTTCCCAAACTTTTTTTTACCCATGGACCCCTTTTATTAGTCAAATTTTGCCCACGAACCCAAAATGCGAAAAAAAAACCCCAAACAAAAATAAATGCATAGTACAAAAATTACAAAACCAAAATCAACATTTTTATCAAGAAGTGTTTATTGATATTATAACTTTTTTTTACAATAAATTTAAAACAATTAATAACTTGGATGAACGTGATGAGATTTTATGAGTGTATCTATGTCTGACTTATCAATGTCTATGAGTAGCATTTAGGGGCCGTCCATAAAGCACGTCACGCTATTTTTGACCATTTTTAACTCCCCCCCCTCCCCCTGTCACAAATCTTTGACCCCCCCCCTAAAGTACGTCACACTTCGAACAAAAATGTATTTTATTAACAAGATAATTAAAATTTAATATAAAACACCGTGACGTCACAAATGGCCGGACCCCCCTCCCCTCTGTCACACTTTCTTACACCACCTCCCCCATCTGGAGCGTGACGTACTTTATGGACGGCCCCTTAGTAGCAATAGCAAATCCCAACGAGCACTGATTTCTAGCCGGTTTCTATTTTTAAATCCCTTATATTAATTTCAAGGTCTAGTCTGTCGTGATATCTCTCTCCGTCTCTCAATCTCTCTGTCTGTCTGTCTTTCAAGGGGGCCGTCCATAAAGTATGCCACGCTATTTTTTGACCATTTTTGACCCCCTCCCCCTGTCACAAATCTCGGGACCCCCCCTAAAGTCCTACGTCACACTTTCCAAATTTATTTTAATTAACAACTAATTAAAATATTTAATTTAATACTTAAAATACACTTCACTATTAAATTGTATTAAAATACAAAATTTCCACTTAAAAGTAAGGATGTACCGGATTCAAAATTTTGAAATCCGGCTGGAGCTGAAGTGGGCCGGATTTATGAAGTGAAATCCAGCTGGAGCCGGAATCATATTTGTTAAAATGGCCAGATTCCGGATTTTCCGGGGCCATTGTGATTATTAATATATATATAAATTAGGGATCTACCGGCCAGCCGGATTTATGAAGTGAAATCCTGCAGGAGCCGAAGCCGGATTTTTAAAAAGTACATAATAAAAAGGAAACAAAACAATTTGACTAAAAAAAAAGACTAGATTTACAAATTATGTGACCAACTCTTGTGCTATATTTAATCTGTTTATTATGGTCCTATGAATTATATTTCATTAAAAAATATTCACTGGACAACATCTGTGTTCATCCATAGTTACGACTGACATCAATCTTTCACAATCATCGTTTCCTGGAAGGATAATTGCAGACATATCAACTCGTCCTCATCTAGCCACTCAACAGCCTCTGGATGTGCATTTTCTCCTCTGGCAATAACTGCCATGGGTTCTCTTTGACTTATAGAAGTGATTCTCAAAGGACGGATGCGTTTTATCTGAGTTGATTCTTGAACAGTTTGGGTGGGCACATTCTCCTGAGCCCGAACTCTGTATTGTCCTGTATGTTTCTTCAACATTGTTTGTGAGGCAAAATATGAGTGACATACTTTTCAAAGTCGATCAAATAAGCAGATAATCATATGGTTGTACTTTGAAAGCTCCTGTTGATCTTGGCATAATGTTATCAAATTTGAGAGTTAGTGCTACAAACAAGGAAGGAAATTTATGAGAATCTGCATCTGCTCTTTCTAAAGCTTTGAGTCCATCATTTGTTTGGTTGATTGTGATTGGAGGAGGGAAGAATCTTTAAGGTAAAACGTTAAAATATGAGCTTCGTGCTTTGTCGCAACATTTCATGTCCTGATATTTAATAACAATTTGAGTGAAATATTGGCTGGTGCGAACCATTTCTGATCCTTCGATATCAGTCCTGCTGTATCCAATTCAGATTTATGAACAACACATTCTAAGTAATAGTACAGGCCAGACAAGGTAAGAACAAAGTAATAGTACAGGCCAGACAAGGTAAGAACAAAGTAATAGTACAGGCCAGACAAGGTAAGAACAAAGTAATAGTACAGGCCAGACAAGGTAAGAACAAAGTAATAGTACAGGCCAGACAAGGTAAGAACAAAGTAATAGTACAGGCTAGACAAGGTAAGAACACAGTAATAGTACAGGCCAGACAAGGTAAGAACAAAGTAATAGTACACGCTAGACAAGGCCAGACAATGCTCCCTTTAAGGTTCGTAGGTCCGTGTGCAAAATATAAAAACTCATGTGCAAGGTTGCAAAAGCATCAATTTTCGGAATTTTTTAAAACGAATTTTCTGCGCGGTAATTCTAAACTGCTGCGCGGTATCGGTCAGACATCTGCGCTGTCGGGCAGCCACGCAGCTTAAAGGGAACATTGGTCAGAAGATTGTTATAGTCCAGGGTAGATAAGGTAAGAACATGGAAATAGTACAAGCAAGACAAGTTAAGAACATGGTAATAGTACAAACCAGACAAGGTAAGAACAAGGTAATAGTACAGGCTAGACGAGGTAATAACATGGTAATAGTACAGGTCAGACGTAAGAACATGGTAATAGTAAAGGTCAGACAAGGTAACAACATGGTAATAGTACAGGTCAGACAAGGTAACAACATGGTAATAGTACAGGTCAGACGTAAGAACATGGTAATAGTAAAGGTCAGACAAGGTAACAACATGGTAATAGTACAGGTCAGACAAGGTAACAACATGGTAATAGTACAGGTCAGACGTAAGAACATGGTAATAGTAAAGGTCAGACAAGGTAAGAACATGGTAATAGTACAGGCTAGACGAGGTAAGAACATGGTAATAGTACATGTCAGACAAAGTAAGAACATGACAATAGTACAGGTCAGACTAGGTAAGACCATGGTAATAGTACATGTCAGACAAGGTAAGAATATGGTAATAGTACATGTCAGACAAGGTAACATCATGGTAATAGTACAGGCTAGACGAGGTAAGAACATGACAATAGTACATGTCAGACAAGGTAAGAACATGGTAATAGTACATGTCAGACAAGGTAAGAACATGGTAATAGTACATGTCAGACAAAGTAAGAACATGACTATAGTACAGGTCAGACTAGGTAAGACCATGGTAATAGTACATGTCAGACAAGGTAAGAATATGGTAATAGTACATGTCAGACAAGGTAACATCATGGTAATAGTACAGGCTAGACAAGGTAAGAACATGGTAATAGTACATGTCAGACAAGGTAAGAACATGGTAATAGTACAGGTCAGACAAGGTAAGAACATGGTAATAGTACAGGTCAGACAAGGTAATAACATGGTAATAGTACAGGCCAAACAAGGTAAGAACATGGTAATAGTACATGTCAGACAAGGTAACATAATTTCCTACTTAAAATTTTTAAGTAATGCTATATAGTGTTAGACATAAAAGGACTTTGTTCATTGAAGAAAATTTAAAGTCGTTGGTGTATTGTTGTTGAAGCTTGGGGAGAGATGACCTTTGACCTCTAGATCTTATAGTAAAGACCTTTGAGTTTAAGTTCTGAGTACATCAGCAATTCAAGACAATGAGACACATCTTTGGTTTTAAAATGGCGAACTTTCACCTGTGGCAAATCTGTTGTAAGAACAACACTGAGGATGTGTTCAAGGCAGTGACACACTTAAGTGGGAGCACACGGCCATGTCTGTCAACATTCACACATTTATTAGTATATTTTGTCTTACAGGTTCACTAGACAAACCAACCACAGTAAATATATATTTATATATAAAAATGAGTAACTTTTATACTGCCTTTAGACCACTTTCTCTTAATTTACCAGTTATCTTTCCCTCTGAAAAATGCTATCACTATCATCCATGTTATTTGCTACTTTGAATAAAAAACTTCTAGCCATAGCATAAACCATTTAAAAACATCGTGTCTTTACATGAAAAGACTGGCATATATAAGAATGTGTTGTGGATAGAAATTAAGTGTGGTGGATAAAGCCCAAGGGTTATTTTTGTACCTTTTATAAAATTGGTACTCTATTTAATTTCTTCTATGCAGTAAAAAATACAATTTAGTTTTTTTTACAGCAAATGTATAGAACAATCTTTTTGTCAAGTTGTTAAGATGATTTAGTTACAGATACATGTCTTCAAATCTTCATGAGATTTCTAGTAACTAGTTAATTATTAACATCAAATTAATCAATTATATAATTTCATAGAGCAAATATTTTTAAATTAAAAGATATAATTATATAGTACATTACGGTTGGATATATTCTATATAAAAATCTCATTATGAAATTAAATTTTAAAAATAAACTACTCCTCCAAATAGACTTACATTTAATAAGGCAAACGTCAACGATTTTAATTATAAATTTGTAATTTGAAAAATATGTATAACTTGATAGCAGTATAATTTTGAGTGTTCGTTTGTTCTTTACTATCTTTGAAAGTAATTATAACACCCCTTTCCAGTTCATGACGGACTATGGAGCAAGTGAAGTAGCGTTCACAAGTTTTATTTAGCCACCACTAACGAGCAAGGGATTGTGTGGCCAGCACAATGCCCCGGGGGGCATGCCAGCACCGAGAGTAGAACCCGCGACTCTCTTCTACCTCTGTTCGGCAGTCCAACGCGCTACCGCTAGTTGAACTTTCAACAGGCTCCCAGAGACATGTGATATGAAATGAATATTTAGAAGAGGCTTGGAAATTACAGGAAACGTAATTAGAATAAAGATAATAAGTGAACTCCTCAAAAACTGATATCACAGACAGAATAAAATATCTTTAATCGATTTTTGTTCACCTTTATCTTTGTAAAAATGGAAAATTTATTTTTTCATAAACATTATACAATATCTTTAAAGATTTAACACTTAAGATCTCTATTTTCTTATTCCCAATGTTAGATGACTTACCACCAACCACAGTCAGCTCCAACAAGAGATAAACCAGCACCATCTCCAACAGTCAGTTCCAACCAGCACCATCTACAACAGTCAGTTCCAACCAGCACATCTACAACAGTCAGTTCCAACCGGCACCATCTACAACAGTCAGTTCCAACCGGCACCATCTACAACAGTCATTTCCAACCAGCACATCTACAACAGTCAGTTCCAACCAGCACCATCTACAACAGTCAGTTCCAACCAGCACCATCTACAACAGTCAGTTCCAACCAGCACATCTACAACAGTCAGTTCCAACCAGCACCATCTACAACAGTCAGTTCCAACCAGCACATCTACAACAGTCAGTTCCAACCAGCACCATCTACAACAGTCAGTTCCAACCAGCACCATCTACAACAGTCACCTCCAACCAGTGCCATCTACAACAGTCAGTTCCAACCAGCACCATCTACAACAGTCAGTTCCAACCAGCACATCTACAACAGTCAGTTCCAACCAGCACCATCTACAACAGTCAGTTCCAACCAGCACATCTACAACAGTCAGTTCCAACCAGCACCATCTACAACAGTCAGTTCCAACCAGCACATCTACAACAGTCAGTTCCAACCAGCACATCTACAACAGTCAGTTCCAACCAGCACCATCTACAACAGTCAGTTCCAACCAGCACCATCTACAACAGTCAGTTCCAACCAGCACCATCTACAACAGTCAGTTCCAACCAGCACATCTACAACAGTCAGTTCCAACCAGCACATCTACAACAGTCAGTTCCAACTAGAGATGACCCAACACAATTCACTGTCAGTCACAGAGTCACAGAGTCACAGCACCATTTAATGTAAGTTCAAGCAAAAGATAATCAGCACCAAAAGTTTTGTTTAATACATTCCTTATATTGTTTAATACACTCCTTATATTGTTTAATACACTCCTTATATTGTTTAATACACTCCTTATATTCTTTAATACACTCCTTATATTGTTTAATACACTCCTTATATTCTTTAAACAAGCTGAATTTCAAAAAATAAAATTATAATATTTACAATTTTAATAAAAAAGACAAAATACATGTGGCATTTGAACAATTACTAAAGAGTGAATGATAAATGTTACCTACTGTTGTATTTTTTAAAAATTGAATATAAATTAGTATTTCTCTGAAGAGGCTAAATAAAAAAATCTCTTTTTGTCACTCCACTTTCAGGTTTCTTCTAGATTTGAGCTTAGAGGCCATTTCTTAGAGGCCATTAATTAGAGGCCATTACTTAGAGGCCATTACTTAGAGGCCATTAATTAGAGGCCATTACTTAGAGGCCATTAATTAGAGGCCATTACTTAGAGGCCATTAATTAGAGGCCATTAATTAGAGGCCATTACTTAGAGGCCATTAATTAGAGGCCATTACTTAGAGGCCATTAATTAGAGGCCATTAATTAGAGGCCATTTCTTAGAGGCCATTAATTAGAGGCCATTTCTTAGAGGCCATTAATTAGAGGCCATTACTTAGAGGCCATTGCTAAAATGTGTTGAAACATTTTAAACAGGGTTCAAGTTCAAAATTTTAAATTTATAATTTGATTTTATCACACTCATTTATAATATACAATATGTTCTTAATTTGAGAATGAGTTCTTGGTGATTACTTCGATTTAATGCGCTCTCAGCTGTCGTACCAAGACTGCCGAGTGTCACTGGATCGAGTCTTGGTGCTGGCAAGGTCACCGCGTTCACCCAGCTTTGAATGATTACCCAACATCGGTTGGGGAAAGTAAAGGCGGCTGGGCATTGTGCCAGCCACATGATCCCTTGCTCACATGCCTTGGCTAACAAAAACATGTGAATGCTACTTTTAGAAATTAATAACTGTTACTTATATGATTTATTAAAATTAAATGAAAAAAAGTTGCATTTTTTAAATACAAATTTTTTACCAGGACAAAAATGTACAATAAAATAAAAACAACAATGTACTCAATAGAAAATTTAATATGTATCTCACATCTATGAATTTGGGATAATTCTGATGTTTTTGGGATATTTCTGATGATTTTGGGATAATTCTGATGATTCTGGGATAATTCTGATTGTAGTTTATTTTCTGAAATTATCTAAAGGCTTTTACAAATATTTGTACTAATATTTTGATCTCTAGTAAAATAAAATTAAAAGATATTTCCCATTTTCTTTCAACTACAACTTGAATTGACAGCTTCCTGTATATTCAGTGTATTTCATATTAAATCTCAAACATAATAATCACTTCCATTAATTTTTTAAAAACTTTAAATAAAATGGCTTTAGGAAATAACTATGGCATATATAATTTCAAATACATGCTCTCATCTTTAGACACAATCACTAATATCTCTAACAGCAAGTTATTTATCTATCTCTTAAATCAATTCTATTCTACCATCTTACATCAAGTCTCTTCTACCATCTAACATCACATTATTTCTAACTCTTACATCACTGAAGATGTCTTCATTGCAAAAGTGGATGATCAATACATTGATTGCTATCCTTTACTATTAAAATATAACTAGCTAAAAATGAAGAAAATTTTACCTTATCTTATCTTATCTACAGACGCTCCTTCCGCAGAAGATAATTGCGTCCACAGACCATGACAGATGATCTGTTGGCAAGTGATGCAGCGTTTACAGGCCACGGCTTTGTGGGTTCCACGCATTACCCATCCGCCTTACTAGCGTTAGGTACCCATTCGGAGCTGGGTGACTTAGGGACGCCCTAGGCCCCGGGAACAAATCCTTGCCTTCATGTGGATTCGAACCCGTGACCATCGGTACGCCAGTCGAGCACCTCCAGTTCTTATTTCTTTTTTATTGAAAATTTATTCTTGGCCAAGGACCTACAAATGCTAGTGGTCCATGCATGAAAAACGTTGATTATTCAGTTTGGAAGAACTTGATTGAGCAGACGAAATAAAATGATCTGATCTTGGCCTATTTGACTGTGCTGGAAATGTACTAATCAACTTAAAAAAATTATAGTCTCCCACACGATTAAAGTTAAAGATTTTCTTAAATATCCTTAGTTTTAAGCAATAATGAAATTTTCTTCAAGGCAACCTCTAAAAAACTTAATACCGAAGCACTTCAATAACATGCATGTGAAACAAATTTTGTATACATACATCAGATTATCAATAACCCCTTTGCTAATATTGTTACTAACAAGATTAACTTGTTTTTTATCACTTAAACATTACTCATTATTTGTAATACAATTAGTAATCACTTTATAACTACTGATACTAAAATATGACATGCTGAAAGTCTTTAGATTGTAGCAAAAACAAATTCTCTATTGACATTTTATTATTCTCGAAATTTCGTCTTTAATTTAAATGGGTCTATATTTGTGATATCTAAAGTCTAAATAAAGTTAGCGCAGGATAATAAAAATGTCCCTGATAGTTTTTTACATTCAAAGAAAACATTCAGTATTAGAAAATTTTAGTTTCAATTTATGGTCTAAGGGTAATAACCATGAAATTATTTTTAATGTTACAGGAAAATTTGCGGTCAAAGGGAAAGAACGTTTTATTATTAAATAAAATTTAGAGGGGCCGAACTGTTGAAATTTTAATAGAAACCAAATAATTACTTGGTTGTCTCTCTTTGACCGTAAATTTGTAAATGTCTATCTCTATATCTCTATATATATAAGCCGCATTTGTTGTCTGTCTGTCTGTCTGTTCCCTAATAACTCAAGATCCAGACAACCAAATAACATGAAATTTGGTACACGTACACAAAATTATACCGGAAGGGTTGTTAAACAGGTTTCGTTCCATATATATAAGATACTGGGGGCCGGGGGCCCAAAATGTAGTTTTTCCGTATATGAGCTATATAAAATAAAAATTATTGAAAATTAAGACGTAAAATAATGACGCAAAATAATAAACATTTTGGTGTCAAGATTAACAAGAAGGCAACTATCGCCATAAAATATTTGTTTTGCTATTGTTGTTGATTTGTTGTTGTTGCTTTTGTTGTTGCTTTTGTTGTTGCAGTTGTTGTTTTGTTGTTGTTGCTTTGTTGTTGTTGCTGTTGTAGTTGTTGTTTTGTTGATGTTTTGTTGTTGTTTTGTTTTTGTTGTTGTTGCTGTTGTTGTTTTTGTTGTTGTTGCTGTTGCTGTTGTTGTTGCTGTTGTTGTTGCTGTTGTTGTTGCTGTTGTTGTTGTTGTTGCTGTTGTTGCTTTTGTGTTGTTTTTTGCTGTTGTTGTTGTTGTCCACATCCCTTGCCCTACGACGACAATGTCCTTCATGTTGTTATTGCTTTGTTGTTGTTGCTGTTGTAGTTGTTGTTTTGTTGTTGTTGCTTTGTTGTTGTTGCTGCTGTTGTTGTAGTTGTTTTGTTGTTGATTTTGTTGTTGATTTTGTTGTTGATTTTGTTGTTTTTGTTGTTGTTTTGTTTTTGTTGTTTTGTTGCTGTCGCTGTTTCTGTTGTTGGTTTTGTCGTTGTTGCTGTTGTTGTTGCTGTTGCTGTTGTTGTTGCTGTTGTTGTTTTGTAGTTGTTGTTTTGTTGTTGTTGCTTTGTTGTTGTTGTAGTTGTTGTTGTTTTGTTTTTGTTGTTTGTTTTTGTTGTTTTGTTGCTGTTGTTGTTTTTGTTGTTGTTGCTGTTGTTGTTAAACCTGGGAGAAGCCGGGTACTTGCCCCTAGTTTAGAAATAAATGCGCCATTTCAGAAAAAACAACAAAAAACTTTTTATATAAATGTTTTTATGCTATAACTAAATTTATTCACAAAATTTAAGCTTTAGATTGTAGGAAACGTGATTGATTTATATTTCCGGAAATTTTATAAATATTTTATTTAATCTATCACGTATAAGAAACATTTTTTAAAATAAGTATTGTAAGTATATCATGGTTCAAATACTAGTGTTATCTTATTTCGATTTAGCTTTTTAATGTAAGACGTTTATATTATTATTTTTTCAAGGTTTACTTATAATGATTTGAATCAGGCAACTTAACTGATGCTACCCCAAAAAAAATTTATTTGACAATGGTGTTGAAAATTGGTTTTTAAATAAAAACTTTTGAAAAGTTTAATGTACAACTTTAATAATAATAATATTTTTTGATGATCAGCGCTTAACTTATTTTAACCATTAAAATTGCAGACCAAATGAAAAGGAATGATAATTTTCAAGTTTCCTGGTTATTGTTATAGAGACCTTATCAGAAAGACCATGTACTATTAATGATACTGAGCTGATTTTACATATTTTATTTTTGATCCTCTTACTTGTCATACAAAATGATATTGTATAAGGGTTAAGATGATCTATTATTATCGGAGAAATATACTGTTTGAAATGGCTGTTAATATGTTCTATTTTTTATGCATTTTATAAAGGCACTGTATGACCTAATTGAGTTTCGTCGTTTATGATTTTTAAAATCATTTTTTTGAAATCTAATAGTCCCTATTTTATAAATTTACTGAAGTTGATAATCTTTATAAATAATTTGCATCCCTGCTGAAAATATCATTTATCTTATTTAACTTAGTTAGGATTTAATTTGTTTAAAAAGTAAAGGGAACGTAGTAAAACTTTTATGACCTACAATACTGCAATGATCGTATTTATAATTCATTTTAGTCTAACGAGATTATTTGAAGTCTCCACTGCCACCTGCTTTAAAGCATCACAACTAATCTCAAGATGCCGAGGAATTCTTGAAATAGAAAAAAATCACGTCCCTTAAAAGCAGAAACTTGAGTAAAATAATGGGTAAGTGGTTATTGGGGATCTGGCTAAAAAACCAAGCGTCACAATATGACAAAATGTAAACAAAATAAACGGCTTTCAGAGAAGCTTTGAAAAAAATGCAATTGAAAATTAAAGGGAGACAAATAAATGGACACAATCTTCAATAAAATATAAATCTTATAAAAGTATGAAATAAGATTAATATTCATAAACTTTAAAATCATCAATTTCCTACTATGAATCAACCATAATTTGAAGTTAGTAGCGGGGGTTGGCGGATTGTGCGGCATCTTTACGCCAAAAAAACCCATCCCGAGCCTCCATCACTCTCAAAAAGATCAGGAATCCTTGCGACCAATGGGGCCAGTCTCCCCAGCAAAATAAAACCGTAGAGACGATAAAGGGAGATAACCCTCGTCAAATAAACACATGTGATCCCCCCCCCCGAGATAAGGGAGACAACTATCCCTCTACCAAAATAAAATACGTATTGAAATGGGTTTTGTCCATCTTTATTATCATATTTTTTTTCTTCAAAATAAAATTGTACAAAACATCCCTGCCATGCACTATGTATAAGTATAAACAAACTTTACCATAAGTCCCAGCAAAACAAACTGGAATAGAAAAACACAAGATTAACTTTCATAAACACATGCGTTTATTATTTCCTTAAGAAGTAGCATTGCTAGTATCATGGAATCGGTAATTACATTATGGAAACACAAGGTGTAAAAAAAATTCATTTAAATTTAAAGATCCTTCTTGCATACATCCACTGCCCTCTATCTTTATTACATCATTCATTAACCCATTATTACACCATTCATTAACCCATTCTTGCCAATCTTTATTACACCATTCATTAACCCATTCTTGCCAATCTTTATTACATCATTCGTTAACCCATTCTTGCCAATCTTTATTACACCATTCGTTAACCCATTCTTGCCAATCTTTATTACATCATTCGTTAACCCATTCTTGCCAATCTTTATTACACCATTCATTAACCCATTCTTGCCAATCTTTAATACATCATTCATTAACCCATTCTTGCCACATGCTTTCAAAACTTAGTAAACTAGCACACAATCATGAAAGTTTATTGAAAAAAAACAACACAAACAATAATATACAAACAACAACAAAATAATCAAATACACGACAAAGTTACATACTTTTTTGTAAATTTGTACTGCACAATTAAATAATTTTCAACATATAAATATGTTCAGAAATGCAAATACAACTTAATTACTGTATATATATATATAGCTACATTGTACCAAGCATAAAATGATAAATGCATTGAAATGTGGTCTGCTAACATAAATTTGTTTACTAAACATAAAACATTAAATATTTTCAAAATGGATACATCCAATTTCAAGGTGTGGTTGCATCAACAAATGGAGAAATATGACTTAACAAAATTGTGTTTTCAGCAACAAATGATTTAGAAACTAATGTTTCTCTTGATGATGATACATTCTACCATGATACATTCTACCATGATACATTCTACCATGATACATTCTACCATGATACAATCTACCATGATACATTCTACCATGATACATTCTACCATGATACATTCTACCATGATACATTCTACCATGATACATTCTACCATGATACATTCTACCATGATACATTCTACCATGATACATTCTACCATGATACATTCTACCATGATACATTCTACCATGATACATTCTACCATGATAAATTCTACCATGATACATTCTACCATGATACATTCTACCATGATACATTCTACCATGATACATTCTACCATGATACATTCTACCATGATACATTCTACCATGATACATTCTACCATGATACATTCTACCATGATACATTCTACCATGATACATTCTACCATGATACATTCTACCATGATACATTCTACCATCTAACATCAAGTCTCTTCTACCATCTAACATCAAGTCTCTTCTACCATGATATATTCTACCATCTAACATCAAGTCTCTTCTACCATGATACATTTTTATAAAGCCATAAAATAAAATAAATGCTTAATTTCCTTTATTTAAACTTAGAAGTGATTTCTGCATAATAACCATTTGATTTAAAAGGACATAGCAAAACTAATCAAATTGACATTTTTCTCAAATTTTGTGTTTTTCATAGATTGTAAACATAATAATCAGCTTCAGGAATTAAATAAATAAATAAATAAATTGATTATTTATATAGCGCTGTATCCCAGTAAGGAACTGGGCTCACAGCGCTTTACATGACAGAAATAACATACCTATAAATATTAAATTAACTTTCATATCATAAAAAACACAAAAATTACAGTACATTATACATAAGCTACGTTAATCATTTACAAGAAATGTTGTTTCATTAATTTTGAAAATAAATGTTGAAAAGGTGTGTCTTAAGTGCAGTCTTGAAGGACTTGGTTGTTTGAATACTACGTATGTGTAATGGTAGAGAATTCCATTTTTTGGCTGCACAAAAAGAGAACGACCTTTCACCAAATGTTTTGGTGCGTGTCGTAGGAACAGAGAGAATGCGTGTGTCCGCAGAAGATCGTAGCTGGCGAGTGGGTGAGTAGACCGACAAAAGTTCAGTAAGATACGATGGGCATGAGTCCGAAAAGAAGTTGTGACAGAGAACGGCCAGTTTGTAATCAATACGGGCTTGTATAGGCAGCCAATGAAGTGAGTGAAGAAGTGGAGTAACATGGTCATGTTTTTTTGCCTTGAGCACCAGTCTGGCAGCTGAATTTTGAACTTTCTGTAGTTTTTCAATGCATTGTTTAGGCGCACCTGACAGAAGAGAATTGCAGTAATCCATACGAGCTAGTACAAGAGCACAGACTAGAGTTTTTGTTGCACTAACTGTTAAGTAATGACGGATTGAGCTGATCTGACGAATGGCAGTGTAGGCAGAGCGACAGATGTGATTGATAAAGTTGTTAATAGACATGTTGTCAGAAATAATGTAGCCAAGATTCCTAGTCGATGTTGTGAACAGAATATCCGAACTGGCTACCTGAATTGACTTCGGAAGAGACAAAGTACTGCGTGATTTATTGTTGCAAAATAGAAGTGCTTCAGTCTTGTCATCATTCAGCCTGAGTTTGCTGAACGTCATCCAAGACTTCACCTCATCAATGCACTCTTGCATCAATTGGACAGCGGAGTCCAAATTAGAGGGATCTGTGTGAGTATATAGCTGAGTATCATCTGCAAATGATTGGCTTTTAACTGAATGCTTTTCGAGCAGTAGAAGTAGTGGTCTTGTATACAGCACAAAAAGTACCGGACCCAAAACAGAGCCCTGAGGCACACCATAAAGCAAGTCAGCTTTGTGAGAGATACAGCCATCTACTGATACTACCTGTGATCTGTTAGATAAGTATGATTGAAACCAAGCCAGAACTGAGCCAGAAATTCCAAAATAATTTTGCAGGGTTTTCAGCAGTGTTTGATGGTCGACAGTGTCAAAGGCTGCACTAAGATCTAAGAGGACCAATATAGAAATTTTCCCACTGTCCAGTGCGAGTAGGAGGTCATTTGTTACCTTTAACAGGGTGGTCTCTGTGCTGTGAGAAGGTCTGTAGGCCGACTGATTGGGACTTAGAAGAGTGTGGTCATTTAGATAAGCAAAAAGTTGTTTTAAGACTAGTTTTTCAATGACTTTCGACAAAAATGAAATATTAGACACAGGTCGATAGTTGTTTAAATTGTTTTGGTCTAACCCTTGTTTTTTCAGCAAGGGTTTTATAATAGCAGATTTACATAATGAAGGAAAGGTGCCAGATTTTAGACTTTCATTAACTATATTTGTTACTGTTGGGAGTAAGAGATCTAATGACTCAACCAATAGTGGAGTGGGGATGGGATCAAGAGAGCAGGACGTTGGCTTAGATTTTAGAATAATACTTTTGACCTCATTTTCCGTAACAGGCTGGAACATGTCAAAGCTTGACCTCACAGCAAAAGAAGGAGATAAATCATGTGGTGGCAACAACGTTCTGTCAAGTTCCTTACGAATTTTAGCAATTTTGTTGATAAAAAAGTTACAAAATATATCTGGCTGCTGATGCAGGGGATACACAGAGGGAAGGACCATAGCTTTACCACTCCCTCTGAGGTTATTACATACATTAAATAGCTGCCTACTAGTACTACTTGTGATTACTTTATTATTAAAATATGATGTTTTTGCTTGATGTACAATATTAGTAACACATCGCTTGGCAGCGGAATACATTTGCTTATTGACGACAAGTCTCGACTTCAACCAAGTCTTTTCTGCTATACGTCGAGCTCTCTTGGCGCGTCGAAGTTCTTCCCTTATTGTTGAATACCACGGAGCTGATCGTGTTGACTTGACATTGTGGCGGGTGACAGGGGCATGTAAGTCCAGCACAGAGAGTAGTGTACTATTCAGTTTATCCAAAGTGGGGCAATTATACATTTATTTAAAGTTAATTTTAATTTATGTATGATTTAGTGTGTGCTCATTGATATTTAACATCACTGCCATGTTTCTTACTTTCATATATAAATGTATAGTTACTTAAAAACTTTAAAGCACACTATTTATTTTACAGTACTGGAGAAAAAAAATGGATTCCATAACAAGTTAGATAAAATGATTTATTATTAATATTTATTTTAATTTTTTTTAGCAAAGCCTTTTTTTATAATAAACTGTCAGTGTCAAGTATACTAATAAATGGAGCAAAGCCTTTACTTTGAGTATAAGCCTTATTTAATCTTAAGGATGAACTTAATGGTTCAAGATGTTTAAAACTTAGTTCTAGATCTAGTGTAGTTAATTTTCTTAAAATTCAAAACATTGTTAATTACAGGATCATAAATTGTCTCCCATCTTTTTAGACGTGTCCAATTCCAGAATTATCTTTTTTTACATTTTGTTGTTGATAATAATAAATATTGGCCATAATACTTTTAAATTAAAAATGTATTTAGGCATATACAATATAATAGTCCAAGTCACTGGCTGGCTGGCTGGAAGGATGTGGAACGCTATTTTTTTAGCTTATATTTTAATACAATAAATCGATAGGCGCGCAAAAAGGTGTGCAAAATAATTATAAATTAAAGACGCGCTGTGATAAATATATATATTATATATTATATATTTACGCTCATTTTTCACTGCCGCCTAACGCTGAGGGAAATCACTCTGCTTTTTAAATCCCTTATATTAACTTCGTGGCCGTCTCATCATCTCTCTCATCATCTCATCATCTCATGGGCGGGCGGAAAAACAAAAGTCAAAAATTACCCACTTCCCGTGAATCGATCGAGCTGAAATTTGGCACACTGACCCGTCTGACCTAACAATGCATCGTATAAAAATTTCAGATCGATCGAACGTACCGTAATTAAATTAATGCATTTTTAGTTTATCCTAATATGAGGTATGTAATTCAAATTCACGGTTTGTTATTGTTTTTTTCCCACGTGAAATTTTGAGCTGACGCATTGAGGCGACCCAACGAAGCGACGGGGCGCTTTTGTTTACATTTTACGTGTCACTCTGAGCTCGGTCAAGCGAATCGGTGACCAGACTTTTCCCCTCTCCCCCTCCCACCCACCCCTCCCCCCGCCTAGGGTTATGAAGCAAACTTTAGTTAAGACAGATTCAGTCTGTAAATGTTTGAAAATAATCAATACTGTTAGTTATGTCTCATATATAAGGGATTTATAGTCAAAAACTTTGTTTTTACGGGTTTGTTTTATTAAATCCCTTATATTAACTTCACCGGCGTCTCTCTCTCTCTCTCTCTCTCTCTCTCTGTCTGTCGTCATCTCATGGGCGGGCGGAAAAAGAAAAGTAAAAAATGACCCACTTCCAGTGATTCGATCGAGCTGAAATTTGGCACACGGGCCCGTCTGACCTAACAATGCATCGTATCAAAATTTCAGATCGATCGAACGTACCGTAATTAAATTAATGCATTTTTAGTTTATCTATATAAACTATATGTAGAGGTTGCTATCGTTTACATTTTACGGGTCACTTGACTTCAGGCCAGCCACCGGTGTGAACACATCTCGTGCTTAAACCAGGTAAAGCGGCATGCTTTTGTTTACATTTGGCGTTTCACGGTGAACTTGGCCCAGCGATCGGTGACAAGACCTTTCCCCTCTCCCACCCCCACCCCACTCTTTTTGGGTTAAAAGCAAAGGGGAGTAAAGACAGATTCAGTCTGTAGATATTTGTAAATACTTTAAGTTCTGTCTCATATATAAGGGATTTATAGTCAAAAACTTTGTTTTTACGGGTTTGTTTTATTAAATCCCTTATATTAACTTCGCGGCCGTCTCTGTCTGTCTCTCTGTCGTCATCTCATCATCTCATGGGCGGGAAGGGGGGGGAAAACAAAAGTCAAAAATGACCCATTTCCCGTGATCCGATCGAGCTGAAATTTGGCACACGGACCCATCTAATCTAACAATGCATCGTATCAAAATTTCAGATCGATCGAACGTACCGTAATTAAATTAATGCATTTTTAGTTTATCCTTATATGAGGTATGTAATTCAAATTCACGGTTTGTTATTGTTTTTTTCCACGTGAGTTTGAGTTGACGCTTAGACGTCGACCGTCGTGCCGACACCCCCTCACGACCCATCCCCCGTTAAAAGACAGGGGACATCACTCGGTGTCAGTCCGTAAATATTTGTGGCGTTGAAACATAATCAATACTTTTAATTATGACTAAAATATAAGGGATTTATAGTAGAAAACTTTTTTTTGCGGGTTTGTTTTATTAAATACCTTACATTAACTTCGGGCCGTCTCTCTCTGTCGTCATCTCATCATCTCATGGGCGGGCGGGTGGAAAAACAAAAGTCAAAAATGACCCAATTCCCGTAATCCGATCAAACTGAAATTTGGCACACGGACCCGTCTGACCTAACAATGCATCGTATCAAAATTTCAGATCGATCGAACGTACCGTAATTAAATTAATGCATTTTTAGTTTATCCTTATATGAGGTATGTAATTCAAATTCACGGATTTGTTATTGTATTTTTTTCCCACGTGAAAGTTTGAGTTGACGCGTTGAGGCGACCCGTCGAAGCGCCGGGGCGCTTTTGTTTACATTTTACGTGTCACGCTGAGCTTGGTCAAGCGAATCGGTGACCAGACTTTTCCCCTCTCACCCCCCCCCCAGGGTTATGAAGCAAACTTGAGTGAAGACATATTCAGTCTGTAAATGTTTGAAAATAATCAATACTGTTAGATATGTCTCATATATAAGGGATTTATAGTCAAAAACTTTGTTTTTACGGGTTTGTTTTATTTAAATCCCTTATATTAACTTCACCGGCGTCTCTGTCGTCATCTCTGTCCGTCTTTGGCGGGCGGGCGGAAAAATAAAAGTAAAAAATGACCCACTTACCGTGATCCGATCGAGCTGAAATTTGGCCCACGGGCCCGTCTCACCTAACAATGCATCGTATCAAAATTTCAGATCGATAGATCATACCGTAATTAGATTAATGCATTTTTAGTTTATCCTTATATGAGGTATGTAATTCAAATTCACTGTTTGTTATTGTTTTTTTCCCACGTGAATGTTTGAGTTGACGCTTAGACGTC
Source organism: Ampullaceana balthica (assembly GCA_944989445.1). NCBI lineage: Eukaryota > Metazoa > Mollusca > Gastropoda > Lymnaeidae > Ampullaceana > Ampullaceana balthica. The sequence continues at coordinate 62,940 of CALYLW010001237.1, read as the reverse complement.
GACCGTCGTGCCGACACCCCCTCACGTCCCATCCCCCGTTAAAAGACAGGGGACATCACTCGGTGTCAGTCTGTAAAAATATTTGTGACGTTGGAACATAATCAATACTTTTAATTATGACTAAAATATAAGGGATTTATAGTAAAAAACTTTGTTTTTACGGGTTTGTTTTATTTAAATTTTGCGTTGTAAGCAGTGCTGATTGACTCAAATAGTTATTTTTTGGTGCAGTAATTTGGTGCGCTGCTTTCTAAAATTAGTTTAAAAATTGTTTGGGGATTAGCACTGTAAAAATTATTATATAGATGCTTTGTTTAATTTTCAGGAATAGTTCGTGTTTATCATACAAGGATAAGTTACTTGGGCTTTTGACCACCAAAAAAAGTAGGCGCCTTACAACCTTAATTTAAAATTACTTTGTGTACATTTAAGGTAGTTTAATATTACGTAGCTACACAAGTTTGCGCCACACTAAAACCTATATTATATACATACTTTGTTAACATTTTAGGAATATTTCGTATTTATCATACAAGGATAAGTTAGTTAGGCTTTTAACATAAAAAATAAAATTAAAAAAAAACTATTTTAAAATACTTTGTGTACATTTAAGAAATTTTAATATTAAGTTAGTTGGGCTTTTGAAAAAGGTGGGCGCCGTAGGCGCCTATAAAAAAGGAGGGCGCCGCAGGCGCCACGGCGCCATAGGACAAACTAGTATATTATATATTTACGCTCATTTTTCACTGCCGCCTAACGTTGAGGGAAATCACTCTGCTTTTTTTAAATTTTGCGTTGTAAGCAGTGCTGATTGACGCAAATAGTTATTTTTTGGTGCAGTAATTTGGTGCGCTGCTTTCGAAAATTAGTTTAAAAATCGTGTGGTGATTAGCACTGTAAAAATTATTATATAAATGCTTTGTTTAATTTTCAGGAATATTTCGTGTTTATCATACAAGGATAAGTTACTTGGGCTTTTGACCCCCCCAAAAAAGTGGGTGCCTTAGGCGCCCTACAACCTCAATTTAAAATTACTTTGTGTACATTTAAGGTAGTTTATTATTACGTAGCTATATATACAAGGACAAGTTTGTTGGGCTTTTGAAAAAATCGGGCGCCGTAGGCGCCCATAAAAAAGGGGGTCGCCGCAGGCGCCACGGCGCCACGGCGCCGCAGCACAAACTAGTATGACATAATTGTTTTAGCTTATATTTTAATTTTTGAAAAGGGAACGATGTAAAAATATAATTTGATGATTTATAATTATAAAATACTTTGTGTACATTTCAGCAAGTTTAATATTTCGTATTTATCAAACAATGCTAAGTTACTTGGGCTTTTGACAAAAAAGGGTAGGCGCCGTAGGCGCCCCACAGCTGCAGTGAGCGCCGTAGGCGCCCTACAATCCCTATTATAAAATACTTTGTGTACATTTCAGTATGTTCAATATTAAGTATTTATCAAACAAGGATAAGTTAGTTGGGCATTTGAAAAAAGTGGGCGCCGTAGGCGCCACGGCGCAACCTAGTATTTAAATAACAAATGACAAAGATAAATAGCAAATAACCTGGTACTTTCAGCTTAACTCCATAGCACTGAGCAAAAGTATTATGTTAGCCATTGGTGCAGGTGATAATAATTCAGCTGGTAAAAGTAATATTGATTTCTAAGAATAACTTCACCATTAAGGTTGAGTTGATAGTAATGACAGGTAACTATACTAGAAATAAAAATAAACGCATTTTTTCAAAGTGTTTAAATATGGATTGTTGAAGTTTAAAATAAGAACTTTCTTTAGATCTTTTTTAAGAGATGGAAATAAATGCACCAGACTTAATTATCATACTATTGTTGCATTATAGCGGCCCAAGAGTGCTCCTTTATCCCTAGATCATTATCAATAAATAGATGGTGCTATTTTTCTTGATCAATGATAGGAGGTAGTGGCTCATGAGTCATCAAGTCAGAAACTGGGACATCTCTAGTTTTGCATTAGTGTTAATTGTGCTGGTTCATACCAAGCTTGAAGTTGGGTGCAACTGTGGCATCAATGATTGGTGATGACAGCAGTGGGTAGTCATTCATCATCATTTGTCCTTTGAGTTCCTTGTGGAACATAGGGCCTCTGTCAAAGCTCTAGTTTCTCCAAATGTGTTCCACCGTACTTCACTTAGTCCCAGAATTTGTAGTTTGTATTTTACCATCTCTTTAGCGACTTGGGCGCATCTGCCTGGTTCTAGTAGTGTTCGGACATTCCATGTTCCCAAGTTGAGAGGTGCCTTGTGGATGAGGTAATTTTTCATTTTCATCGGGTGGTCGGCCTTGTGGGATTCTGTTGACTTTCCCCACAAGGCTTCATTAGTCTCCTTTGCGGAGCTCTACTCTCGCCTCTGACTGTGTTATGTGTGTTTGCTTTGCTTTCTGTTTCAGTAACAATCTTCTTTTTACATGGCTGGGTTGTTGGCCCTGCGCAAAACCATCTGGGAGGGTTCCCTTTCAGCTCTCTGGGTAACTGCCTTATTTTTCGGGTAAGGTTCCCTAGCCTTTGTGGATCCCTCCACCTCCTGCAAGGCAGCAGTTGATTTTATTTCGGAGTTTTCTCTCCTAGATGATTGCTATCCCTAGCTAATGGCCTCATCTGTCCGGGTTTAGAGTTTAAGCGCTCTATGTTCGCTTTTTGCAGCCATTTCCTGGGATTTATGAGGCATTTTTTAAGAGTATCCTTACCAAAGGATACCCCACCTCATCCCCAACGACAGCAAACCAGTTGGTCCACAGCCGCTTATTCAATATTCACGGCTAACCTTTATATCTAAAGGTCGTTCCTCTATCCACCGCCTGAGGACGCGCTTGGTAGGAGATGGTAGCTCCCCCAAGACAGTGGGTAGTGCTAGGGCATCAATGATTGGTGATGACAGCAGTGGTTGGTGCTATGGCATCAATTATTGGTGATGACAGCAGTGGGTGGTGCTAGGGCATCAATGATTGGTGATGACAGCAGTGGTTGGTGCTATGGCATCAATGATTGGTGATGACAGCAGTGGGTGGTGCTAGGGCATCAATGATTGGTGATGACAGCAGTGGTTGGTGCTATGGCATCAATGATTGGGGATGACAGCAGTGGGTGGTGCTAGGGCATCAATGATTGGTGATGACAGCAGTGGGTGGTGCTAGGGCATCAATGAAGTGTGCTGTCATTATTATTATTAGGTTGCCCAGGGCTCATCACTCATATTCAGCTATATAGGGAAAAAATGAAAAAAAAATATTTTAAAAGTTTTTTTTAATATAACAGCATTCAATTCAGTTAACTTGAAAATTGTGTGTAAAAAAATAAAATAAAAAAAGCAATTTCAAAACAGAATATAGGAATGTTTATATATAGTACAGTATAGTATGGCAACCGTCCGTCCTCATGGGACGATGGCATGTACTCCTGCTCCTCTGCCCCCCCCCCTTCCGCGACATGAATGCCCTCACGCACTTTTGTCCGCCAGGAGGTGCGCTCCTCGGCAATGGTCTCCCACGTTTTATGGTATATCTGTGCCAATGACAGGTCTTTCTTGCAGACGTCCTTGAGGCGCAAGCTGGGGCGACCTCTTTTTCTCATACCAGTTGCCAGCTCACCGTAAAGCAAGGCTCTAGGAATGCGCTCCTATATATTATGTTATATGTAAGTTGGTCTATATTTTAAGTTTATCAGATGCTAAAAAATTTATAAGAGTATTGACAAAACAGACTAAAGGATTTAGGCATTGAAACTTGTAGGCATAAATTGTAATTCAAATGTACATGACGTTTCAAAAAATAAAAATGATTTTAAATAAGAACTACAGGGTAAAACATTGAACCCTGGTAAAAATTGGTATGGAAAGAAAAAAAACAAATTTTAAAATTTGAACTTACCAGTGACTGGTGCTGGGTCTATCATTGATTTGAAGTGTTGCTGGTTATGAGTCAATCATAGTTCAGTTGAACAGTAGTTTCATTTAGTGTTAGTGCTAGATAGAAAAAAATAATAAAATTGAAAGTTATTTTAATATATATCTTATATATAATTCAACCGCAGTGCGCATGCCTCGAGACCAAAAATGTGTTGATGGTCCCCCCAATGTTCATTCCCGCTGTTCCCATTTCTTCGTGCTGCTGTTTGTGACCGTTCTTTACCCCCTTTCTTTGCACTATCTATTTATGAGCACGTCTGTGCGTATGCTACGTCACAGGTCTTATCTAATATATCTTATTTATCTTTTTTCTCTATAAATATAAACATTATGTAATTAGTTGTGACCACCAATATAAAATCCACCAACAGTTTATTTTATTTCTGTCCCTGACAAAAAAAAGATCTCCCCTCAGACATTCTCTGTAAAAAATCAATTTTAGTTCCTCCTTGAACAAACCATTTTACAAAATATAGAAAAGAATATTCTTCTTAAAATCATACTGGACTTAACTCAGCGTGACACTGAATGTCAATAGCAGGTCTTTGTGACACCTGAATGTCAAAAGCAGGTCGTTACATATAGTTATATAGAGATAAGCTAAAAATGCATTTATTAAATTACGGTACATTCGATCGATCTGAAATTTTGATACGATGCATTGTTAGGTGACACGAGTCTATGAGCACAATTTCAGCTCGATTGCATCACGGGAAGTGGGTAATTTTTTACTTTAGCTTTTCCACCCGCCTGCGAACGACAGACACAGAGAGAGAGAGAGAGAGAGAGAGAGAGATAGATAGATAGATAGATAGATAGATAGATAGATAGATAGATAGATAGAGAGAGAGAGAGAGAGAGAGAGAGAGAGAGAGCGAGAGAGAGAGAGAGATATGTCGACAAGACGGTGAAGTTAATATAAGGGATTTAAAAACAAAGTATTTGACTATAAATCCCTTATATAATGTGAGTCAGACCTTAGAGTTTTAATATGTTCAATGTAATACGCAACGCGCAACTAACATTGTGTAGACTGAAACCGACTGATCTCCCCTTGCTGTAAAACCGGGGTAGGGGGGTAGGTGTGGTCATCGATGGCTGGAATGAACTCCAGCACGTGGAGGTGAATAATAGCAGACGGCTACATTGAATTATATAGAGGTAAGCTAAAAATGCATTAATTTAATTGTGGTATATTCGATCAATCTGAAATTTTGATGCAATGCATGGTTAAGTGACACGAGTCTATGTCAAAAATTACAGCTCAATAGCAACACAAGCGGGCCATTTTTTACCACCCACGACAGAGAGAGAGAGAGAGAGAGAGAGAGAGGGAGAGAGAGAGAGAGATCACGACAGAGAGACAAGACCGTGAAGTTAATATAAGGGATTTAAAAATATGATTTGTTGACTGGCTGAAAGTTGCCACTTTAAATATAAAAATATTTCAAATACTTGTAGCCGTATTATCATCGTCAGCTTAAGTTTTTATATTTTAATGTGCAATTTCAAGTGAGCAGTACTTAGGTTCACATTTTGTTTTACAAATATGTTTGTAAGTGTGCATTTTTCTAGTTTTGAATCAATACAAATTTAAATATTGATGATATGTTTAATTCGTTTTTGATATTTCAAAAAATATTTACAAATATTCAAAAGCCAGACTTGTACATTTATGCAATATAAAGAAAATATTGAAAGCCAGTGAGTAATGTACAGCCAAACGATTCTTATGTTATTTTTATTTTTTTGCTTGTAACTATAGGCATCAATAATAACATTTTTCTAATCAAATATCAATATAAAAATAGAAATTACAAAGTACAATTAGGTGAAAATAATTGGTGTACGAGGTTTATACAAATAGTTTTTGAAAAAGGGGACTCATTATTGGTATAGGATGGTGACTCAATCATTGGTATATGATGGTGACTCAATTACTGGTATATTATAGTGACTCAATTATTGGTATAGGATGGTGACGCAATTATTGTACGAGATAGTATTTTAAAAATTTTACTCGTGAGTCAATCACTGAATTTACAATGTAAATTAGTTTAAGATGACAACTAATGTTAATCAATTGACAATTAGGGAATAAAATATATCAATAACAAAAGTTAATTAATAATTAAATTTAAAAAATATATCAAAACTACACAGCAAGCTGCTAAGAACTACAGAAACTTGTAGTCTATTAAATGTTGAAAATTGTTGAAAGCCTCGTTTAGTTATCAGAATAACCGTACATCATGAGGGGTGTAATGACAGAACGCAAAATGTTCAACCACTGCACAAAGTCATTAATTGCTATTGACAAAATCAAGGTTAGTGTCACGGCATCCGGATTTAAGAAATAGCTCAGGTAAGATATGACAAACGGGACGACAAGCAAGAAATTGACCACCGAGATGGCCAGCAGCCTGTTGACTTTTGGCGTTGTAGGGGACGAGACTGTGGCTGGTGTGATCACAACCCCTGTTTGACTCGTGGATGCTTGGACATTTCCAGGGTAGTAGATGGGATTGTCGTACTGCATCTGGTCCGGTGGAGGGTACGGTTGTTGTGATGGTTGGTAGTAGGCCTGTGGTTGTTGTTGAGGTGGTTGGTAGTAGACATGTGGTTGTTGAGGTGGTTGGTAGTAGACCTGTGGTTGTTGCTGCGGGGGTTGGTTGTAGACCTGTGGTTGTTGGGGATAGTACGGAGACTGCCCCTGTGTAGCAGGTGGTGGAAAGTTCATTGAGGGTTGCGCAGGATTCACTGGGATCACTCCAGCTGTGTTGGAGGTCTGCGTTGAGAAAGTTGTTGTTTGGCTGGTTGAAACAACTAAACCATGAGCAGTGCTGGTCGCTGCTTGAGGTGTTCTATGTTTGACGAAGATCGAAGTGATAACTGTACCGCATGCTGGCAACATAATTCCAATGATAACCAGAGCCCTCCATTGACCCATGGTTTGAGCAATGCTGCACGAGTCGTCATCATAGTTGGTCATCCCAAGAGGTAAGACTATGATGAGTCCAAGTATCCAAGGTAAACTGCTGTACGCCAGAGAATAAATGATTTGTGTGTTTTTATTGGCGAGTGAGTTGTGGTGAGATTGAATAATCTCAAAGCCGAGCACCATCAGGCCGATACTGTAAACAAAAGTGATGAGATACGGTGTGTAGACAATGACTGACTTCTTCAAACTACAAGATATGCCAGTCTGGTTATAATCTCCAAACAAATCCTTAGTTCGAACAACCATCGGGAACAGAGCCAAAAGAACATCTCCAATGGCCAATGATAAAATGGTCAGCGTCTTTGGCTTGTACATAAAATCAAGTTTGAGGACATTCTTGACTATGAGCAAACCGTTCACCAGCAGTATGAGGAGCATGAAGATGATGTACAATGCCTTGGTAGTCTTGAGGTAGGCATCTGAATCAAACCCATTGTCTTCGTCGAAGCTACTCATTGCGTGACGTCTTAATAGCTCGATGCTAGGCAGGGGGTGTTTTTTTTAATTTTAAAGTTTACTTGCCTTATGAAGAAGACTGAAAAGATATAGGAGAATGTTGTGATATAATTTTTAAAAAAAAATCAATGTTTGCTAATATAAGTGTCAATCTAACGATATTTTAGGCAACGTTAATCTAATTGTATATTATTAAAGGTTAATCACGGGAAGAGGGTCATTTTTAAATCCCTTATATTAACTTCACGGTCTTGTCTCTCTCTCTCTTTCTCTCTCTCTCTCTCTCTCTCTCTCTCTCTCTCTGTCGTGATCTCTCTCTCTCTCTCTTTCTCTCTCTCTCTCTGTCGTGATCTCTCTCTCTCTCTGTCATGATCTCTCTCTCTCTGTCATGATCTCTCTCTCTCTCTCTCTCTCTGTCGTGATCTCTCTCTCTGTCGTGATCTCTCTCTCTGTCGTGATCTCTCTCTCTCTCTCTCTGTCATGATCTCTCTCTCTCTCTCTCTCTCTCTCTTTCTATCTATTTCTTTCTCTCTGTCGTGATCTCTCTCTCTCTCTCTCTCTGTCATGATCTCTCTCTCTCTCTGTCGTGATCTCTCTCTCTCTCTCTGTCGTGATCTCTCTCTCTGTCGTGATCTCTCTCTCTCTCTGTCGTGATCTCTCTCTCTCTCTGTCGTGATCTTTCTCTTTCTGTCGTGATCTCTCTCTCTGTCGTGATCTCTCTCTCTCTCTCTCTTTCTGTCATGATCTCTCTCTCTGTCGTGATCTCTCTCTCTCTCTCTCTTTCTGTCATGATCTCTCTCTCCCTTGTCGTGATATCTCTCTCTCTCTCTCTCTCTCTCTTTCTGTCATGATCTCTCTCTCTCTGTCGTGATCTCTCTCTCTCTCTGTCGTGATCTCTCTCTCTCTCTCTCTCTCTCTCTCTCTGTCGTGATCTCTCTCTCTCTCTCTGTCGTGATCTTTCTCTCTTTCTACCATGATCTCTCTCTCTGTCTCTGTCGTGATCTCTCTCTCTCTGTCGTGATCTCTCTCTCTCTCTGTCGTGATCTCTCTCTTACTCTCTCTCTGTCGTGATCTCTCTCTCTCTCTCTCTCTCTGTCGTTATCTCTCTCTCTCTCTCTCCTCTCTCTCTCTCTCTCTCTCTCTGTCGTGATCTCTCTCTCTCTCTCTCTCTCTCTGTCGTAATATCTCTCTCTCTCTCTCTGTCGTGATCTCTCTCTCTCTCTCTCTCTCTCTCTGTCGTGATCTCTCTCTCTCTCTCTCTCTCTCTGTCGTGATCTCTCTCTCTCTCTCTGTCGTGATCTCTCTCTTACTCTCTCTCTATCGCGATCTCTCTCTCTGTCGTTATCTCTCTCTCTCTCTCTGTTATGATCTCTCTCTCTCTCTGTCGTGATCTCTCTCTCTCTCTGTCGTGATCTCTCTCTCTCTCTCTGTCGTGATCTCTCTCTCTCTCTCTCTGTCGTCGTGATCTCTCTCTCTCTCTCTCTGTCGTGATCTCTCTCTCTCTCTCTCTCTCTCTCTCTCTCTCTCTCTCTCTGTCGTGATCTCGCTCTCTCTCTGTCATGATCTCTCTCTCTCTCTGTCGTGATCCCCCCTCTCTCTCTGTGTGTCGTGATCTCTCTCTCTCTCTCTCTCTCTCTCTCTCCTCTCTCTCTCTCCTCTCTCTGTCGTGATCTCGCTCTCTCTCTGTCATGATCTCTCTCTCTCTCTGTCGTGATCCCCCCTCTCTCTCTCTGTGTCGTGATCTCTCTCTCTCTCTCTCTCTCTCTCTCTCTCTCTCTCTCTCTCTCTCTCTCTCCCTCTCTCTCTCTCTCTCTCGCTCTGTCTGTCTGTCTGTCGTGGGGGGTCGGTCGGTCGGTCAAATTAAACAACCCCGTAAAAACAAAGTTTTTGACTATAAATTCCTTATATATGAGACAGAACTCAAAGTATTGATTATGTTCAATATACAAAATGTAATACGCAACACGCGACAAACATTTACAGACTGAAACCGACTGATCTCCCCTGGATTTTAAAACCGGGTGGGGGTGTGAGGGGGTGTCGCGATGGCCCGCGTGAACTCAAGTGGCACGTGGACGCCGAACAATAACGATCTGTTAAATTGAATTACCCGTCGTTGAATAGAACTGAACTCCCTTGCTGTAAACCACGAGGATGTGGTCAATGTTCCCTTTAAGCTGCGCAGATATCCGAATGATGCCGCGCAGCAATTTTAATTACCGAGCAGCAAACTTTGTAAAATATTGCACAAAAAATTGATGTCGTGCAACTTAGCACACGAGTTTTTTCACTTTGCACACGTACCAACGAACATTAAAGGGAACATTGGATGTGGTCGTGGATAGTCGTGGTCACGGGAAGTGTGTCATTTTTTAAATCCCTTATATTAACTTCGCGGCCGTCTCTGTCGTCATCTCTCTCTCTCTGTCTGTCTTGGGCGGGTGGGCGGAAAAACAAAAGTAGAAAATGACCCACTTTCCGTGATCCGATCGAGCTGAAATTTGGCACACGGACCAGTCTCACCTAACAATGCATCGTATCAAAATTGCAGATCGATCGATCGTAACGTAATTAAATTAATGCATTTTTAGTTTATCCTTATATAACGTACTAGTTTGTGCTGCGGCGCCTGCGGCGCCCCCTTTTTTAAAGGGCGCCTACAGCGCCCACCCTTTTCAAAGGTCAAACTAACTTGTCATTGTATGACAAATACGTAATATTAAACTTTCTTAAATGTACACAAAGTATTTTTAAAATGTTTTTTGTTGTTGTTGCAAAAGCCCAAGTAACATATCCATATTTGATAAATACGAAATATTCCTGAAATGTACACAAAGTATGTATATAATATTTTTTTTACAGTGCTAATCACCACACGATTTTTAAAGTAATTTTAAAAAGCAGCGCACCAAATTACTGCACCAAAAATACCTCTTATCGAACGTCCGCATGAAATTGTTTAATTATTAATAATAGTGTGGAGGATGTTAAATGTTAATCTGGAAACCAAAATGATTATCCAAATTAAAAAAAAAGCAGAGTGATGTCCCTTAGCGTTAGGCCACATAATTGAGCGTAAATATATATATAAATTTTACAGTGCTAATCACCACACGATTTTTAAACTAATTTTAGAAAGCAGCGCACCAAATTACTGCACCAAAAAATTACTATTTGAGTCAATCAGCACTGCTTACAACGCAAAATTAAAAAAAAGCAGAGTGATGTCCCTCAGCGTTAGGTATCAGCGATAATTGAGCGTAAATATATATATGACTAGGTTGTGCTGCGACGCCGTAGCGCATGCGGCGCCCACTTTTTTACGGCGCCTATGGCGCCCACCTTTTTCAAAAGCCCAAGTAACTTATCTTTGTATGATAAATACGAAATATTCCTGAAATGTACACAAAGTATTTTATAATAGAGGCTGTAGGGCGCCTAAGGCGCCCAATTTTTTTGGTCAAAAGCCCAAGTAACTTATCCTTGTTTGATAAATACGAAATATTAAACTTCCTGAAATGTACACAACGTATTTTATTATTAACAATCCTCAAATCCTCTTTTTACATCGTTCCATTTTCCAAAATTAAAAGATGAGCTCAAATAATGACGTTATATATCTTTTTATGGCAAGAAATTTTAGAAAGCAGCGCACCAAATTACTGCACCAAAAAATAACAATTTGAGTCAATCAGCACTGCTTACAACACAAAATTTAAAAAAAGCAGAGTGATGTCCCTTAGCGTTAGGCATCAGTGATAATTGAGCGTAAATATTATATATATGTAATTCAAATTCATAGTTTGTAATTATTTTTTTTCCCACGTGAGAGTTTGAGTTGACGCTTTGACGCAACCCATTGAAGTACCGGCGTGCTTTTGTTTACATTTTACGTGTCACGCTGAGCTCGGACCAGCGATCGGTGACCAGACTTTTCCCCTCTCCCAGCCCCCACCCCCCCAGGGTTGTGAAGCAAAGTTGAGTTAAGACAGATACAGTCTGTAAATGTTTGTCGCGTTTGAAAATAATCAATACTGTTAGTTATGTCTCATATATATGGGATTTATAGTCAAAACCTTTGTTTTTACGGGTTTGTTTTATTTACTTTTGTTTTTCCGCCCGCCCGACCACGAACGACGGACAGAGAGACACGATTTCGAAGTTAATAAAAGGGACTAAATTAAACAACCCTGTAAAAATAAAGGTTTTGACTATAAATTCCTTATATATGAGACATAACTAAAAGTATTGATTATGTTCAAATGCGACACACATTTACAGACTGACATCGAGTGATATCCCCTGGCTTTAAAACCGGGGAAAGGGTGTGTGTGGACATCGACGGGTGGCGTCAACGCGTGAACTCAACTGGCACGTGAAAGAAGAACAATAACAAACCAATAATTTGAATTACATATGTTATATAGAGATAAACTAAAACTTGATTAATTTAATTACGGTACATTCGAGCTTAGAGAGAGAGAGAGAGAGAGAGAGAGAGAAAGAGAGAGAGAGAGAGAGAGAGAGAGAGACCAGGCGGTGAAGCTAATATAACGGATTTAAAAAGTAATTTGAAACATGATAATTTTCAATTAGAAAATGCGGCATAAGGGGCGAAAGCATTGTGACGTCATATTGGAGGGGGGTTTAAGGTTTTTGTGATTAGGGGGGAGGGGGTAAAATCGGCCAAAACGCGTTTTATGGACGGGCTTTATTGCCGCTGACTCACAAAGGGACCCCTACTGCTAATCTTGCAACATGGCTCTTGAATCAGTCAAAGAACTTATCTACGAGTTGCCCGGTAACAAGGACATGAGTTAACTTGACGACCAAGCGCGCAGAGTCGTCACTAGGGAAATGCTGGGGGAGGTGGGGAGTGGTGGTCCGGACAGCACCGGGTGACACCATCTTAAGGGGTGACACCATCACAAGGGGTGACACTATCACAAGGGGTGACACCATCTCAAGGGGTGACACCATCACAAGGGGTGACACTATCACAAGGGGTGACACCATCACAAGGGGTGACACCATCACAAGGGGTGACACTATCACAAGGGGTGACACTATCACAAGGGGCGACACCATCACAAGGGGTGACACTATCACAAGGGGTGACACCATCACAAGGGGTGACACCATCACAAGGGGTGACACCAAAATGTTAAAATTATGTTTTACCGTTATTTGGCACTAGCAGACTCGCGGGAGGGCTAGTCGTCAGGGGGTGACGCCTTGAGCTACCGCGCTGGGTGAAGCCAACCCTCGTGGTGCCTCTGCAAACACGGACAGGTGTTCATTGTTTGAAAAATGATGACGTTCACAAAGTGAAGCAGACCTGTTATGTACTGACTAGGGTGAAGTTTGCGGGCAAAAATACGACAATGAGTCCAGGTTATTCCGACCAACAGGAACGTCTCTCTAGACAGTTACAACAATACGGCCTTACTTGAGCGCTATACGATATACACGCTATACACTACACACGCTATACACTATACACGCTATACACTATAAACGCTATACAATATACACGCTTTACACTATTCACGCTATACACTATACACGCTATACACTTTATACACTATACACGCTAAATGCTCTATAAACTATACAAGCTATACACTATGCACGCTAGACAATATACGCGCTATACACTAAGAATTATATACAGCATACACGCTATATACGCTACACTATACACTATGCGCGCTGTATAATATGTACGCTATACACTATACCAGTTCTTCATATAGACAAGGTCGCCCACGTCTCCGATTTAAAGATGTCTGTCAGATAGACATGAAAGCAGTCAGAATAAGCACAAGCGACTGGGAATGTAAAGCATAAGACCGATCTACGTGGCGCACAGTTGTCAAAGAGGGCGCCATAGTAGCCGAGGAGCGAAGGAGGGAGGAGGCTACAGACAGAAGAGCTAGGAGAAAGGCCAAAACATTGGGAAGCACAGAACTCGTGTGCAAAAGCTGTGGGAAAGACTGCCACTCAAGGATAGAACCGCACAGCCACACGAGGAAAATGCAACCCAACGGTGATGCACCATCGTCTCTCGAGACGGAAGGATGCCGATTAATACACTATTCACTCTATACACCATACGCGCTTTATAATATACACGCTAGACACTATAGGTACTGTACACTATAAACGTTATACACTATAAACAATACACGTTATTAACTATACCTGCGTGCTAATTACTATAAGTAATAGTTATTTACCTTGCTCATAGCTCAACTGCGTCAGTAGTCTGTTGCAATGGCTGAACCATAGCGATAAGGATTATCTATATTTTACTTCGAACATATCATTGTCGGGGGGTGTTTGTTGAAATCTGCAGGTTCGAAAAACTTTTATTGCTCAACCCGAATTCAAGAGGCAATAAATTTCTTGGGTGAAATGTTTTACACCAGCCGCGAGCTAACCCTGAAGTCAACTAACTTCACTTTATAAAATCTTCAGTGAAATAGTTGACACTGATTTTCAAAAACAGACATTCGTACTGAGATCACCTTTATGAAGCTCCTACGTTTTCTTCCTTCAAAATTACAGACGTTCATTTCATGCCTTCAACGTAACATCATTTATAAAAATTAGAGCTGTACCGGATTCAAATTTTCGAAATCCGAACCGGAGCCGGATTTATGAATCTAAATCCGACCAAACTTTTCTTAAGACAACCAGTTGGTAAGGGGCCTCCATAAAGTACGTCACGCTCCAGAGGGGGTGGAGGGGGTGTAAGAAAGTGTGACAGTTTGTGTCCAGCCATCTGTGACGTCACGGTGTTTTATATTAAATTTTAATTATTTTGTAAATAAAAAAACATTTTTTTTCGAAAGTGTGACGTACTTTAGGGCTAAAAATGGTCAAAAATAGCATGACGTACTTTATTGACGGCCCCTAAACGCGGGTGTAGATTAGATTCCGACCACAGAGCATGTACGTTCGTAACTTAGAATTGTTGAAACATGTTCTTGTAGTGATAAGGAAAAAGGCGTGGCGGCACTTAGACCCTTAAACACGTTTTCTTTTTATTTATTACATTGATAACAGCAAGTCTTTTCAGTTTTGAGTACATTACTTCCTTGCTTCTGGAATGAGTATAGCTGGGGAAACTAATGTTTTGATAAGGCAGTGTTATTTATTTGGAAATCTGCGGAGACACTTGAGAATGGGTGTGTTGACATGTGAATGTGTTGTCATTTACTCTAAGATGGTGTGTTGACATGTGAATGTGTTGTCATTTACTCTAAGATGGTGTGTTGACATGTGAATGTGTTGTCATTTACTCTAAGATGGTGTGTTGACATGTGAATGTGTTGTCATTTACTCTAAGATGGTGTGTTGACATGTGAATGTGTTGTCATTTACTCTAAGATGGTGTGTTGACATGTGAATGTGTTGTCATTTACTCTAAGATGGTGTGTTGACATGTGAATGTGTTGTCATTTACTCTAAGATGGTGTGTTGACATGTGAATGTGTTGTCATTTACTCTAAGATGGTGTGTTGACATGTGAATGTGTTGTCATTTACTCTAAGATGGTGTGTTGACATGTGAATGTGTTGTCTTTTACTCTGAGATGTTGTGTCTGTTACTTTGGAATATTTTCTTCTTTTACTATGATGTGCCGTTCTTTAACTCTGAAATGATTTGTCTTTCACCTATAAGTGTGGGTTCCTATTTCTTTAAGGTTTGGTTTCATTTATTTTTAAATATTATTTTAGCCTGAGATGTGATATATTTTACTCTGACTCTGAGTTGTGGACTCAATGTTCCCTTCAAGCTGAGCGGTTGCTCGGCCGCGCAGACATCTGACAGACGCCGCGCAGCAGTTTAGATTTACCGCGCATCAAATTTTGATAATATCTTTGTTTGATGGCCGTACAATTATGCACACAATTTTTAAAAATTCTGCATGCCGACCAACGAACCTTAACGGGAACATTGGTCGTGGCGTCTTTTATTCTCATTTGCGGAGTAGTTTACTCTGAGATGTGTTGTAATTTTATCCTGAGAAGTGATGTCTTTACCATGAGACGTGTCTTCACTTTGGGATTCTTTGTGTTATTTTGGGATGTGCATGACTTTACGTGTGTGTGTGTGTGTGTGTGCGTGTTTAGGAGTGTGCATGAGAGGCTTTTACACAGAGGCAGAGGCGTCACTAATGTTGGTGTCACCCAGTTCGGTAGGTCATGGTGCCACCCCCTCACGACTTACCCCATAGACCTCCTCCGAGTCTGCCAGTGTCAAATAACGGGAACATACATTATTTTACACTTTGGTGCCACCACTTGTGATGGTGTAACCCGGTGCGGTCCGCACCCCCCGCACACCCTAGTAACGCCACTGCACAGAGGCACTGTAGTGTTATGTGTGCTGCTTCGTTGCATTCAAGTTCATATCAACATCTATTGGAATCGAATATTTCCATCTTAATAACGGGTTATTATTAATCGGGGCATTTTACTTGAGCGTCAATTTTGATGATAATCTACTTTACAAGTGATAGTACATATTCCTATTATAATACCAATTACTTTTACACTGCATACATAATATTGTAAGTTCCAAGAGAAAAACTTAGTAGTTCTAACCCAGTGGTTCCCAAACTTTTTTTTACCCATGGACCCCTTTTATTACTCAAATTTTGCCCACGGACCCAAAATGTGAAAAAAAAACCAAACAAAAATAAATGCATAATACAAAAATTACAAATCCAAAATTAAAATAATTAAAAAAATCAACATTTTGATCAAGAAGTGTTTATTAAATTTTAAATTTTGTTTACAATAAATTTAAAACAATTAATAACTTGGATGAACGTGATGAGATTTTATGAGTGTATCTATGTCTGACTTATCAATGTCTATGAGTAGCATTTAGGGGCCATCCATAAAGTACGTCACGCTATTTTTGACCATTTTACCCCCCCCTCCCCCTGTCACAACACAAATCTTTGACCCCCCCCCTAAAGTACGTCACACTTTCGAACAAAAATGTATTTTATTAACAAGATAATTAAAATTTAATATAAAACACCGTGACGTCACAAATGGCCGGACCCCCCTCCCCTCTGTCACACTTTCTTACACCACCTCCCCCATCTGGAGCGTGACGTACTTTATGGACGGCCCCTTAGTAGCAATAGCAAATCCCAACGAGCACTGATTTCTAGCCGGTTTCTATTTTTAAATCCCTTATATTAATTTCAAGGTCTAGTCTGTCGTGATATCTCTCTCCGTCTCTCAATCTCTCTGTCTGTCTGTCTTTCAAGGGGGCCGTCCATAAAGTATGCCACGCTATTTTTTGACCATTTTTGACCCCCTCCCCCTGTCACAAATCTCGGGACCCCCCCTAAAGTCCTACGTCACACTTTCCAAATTTATTTTAATTAACAACTAATTAAAATATTTAATTTAATACTTAAAATACACTTCACTATTAAATTGTATTAAAATACAAAATTTCCACTTAAAAGTAAGGATGTACCGGATTCAAAATTTTGAAATCCGGCTGGAGCTGAAGTGGGCCGGATTTATGAAGTGAAATCCAGCTGGAGCCGGAATCATATTTGTTAAAATGGCCAGATTCCGGATTTTCCGGGGCCATTGTGATTATTAATATATATATAAATTAGGGATCTACCGGCCAGCCGGATTTATGAAGTGAAATCCTGCAGGAGCCGAAGCCGGATTTTTAAAAAGTACATAATAAAAAGGAAACAAAACAATTTGACTAAAAAAAAAGACTAGATTTACAAATTATGTGACCAACTCTTGTGCTATATTTAATCTGTTTATTATGGTCCTATGAATTATATTTCATTAAAAAATATTCACTGGACAACATCTGTGTTCATCCATAGTTACGACTGACATCAATCTTTCACAATCATCGTTTCCTGGAAGGATAATTGCAGACATATCAACTCGTCCTCATCTAGCCACTCAACAGCCTCTGGATGTGCATTTTCTCCTCTGGCAATAACTGCCATGGGTTCTCTTTGACTTATAGAAGTGATTCTCAAAGGACGGATGCGTTTTATCTGAGTTGATTCTTGAACAGTTTGGGTGGGCACATTCTCCTGAGCCCGAACTCTGTATTGTCCTGTATGTTTCTTCAACATTGTTTGTGAGGCAAAATATGAGTGACATACTTTTCAAAGTCGATCAAATAAGCAGATAATCATATGGTTGTACTTTGAAAGCTCCTGTTGATCTTGGCATAATGTTATCAAATTTGAGAGTTAGTGCTACAAACAAGGAAGGAAATTTATGAGAATCTGCATCTGCTCTTTCTAAAGCTTTGAGTCCATCATTTGTTTGGTTGATTGTGATTGGAGGAGGGAAGAATCTTTAAGGTAAAACGTTAAAATATGAGCTTCGTGCTTTGTCGCAACATTTCATGTCCTGATATTTAATAACAATTTGAGTGAAATATTGGCTGGTGCGAACCATTTCTGATCCTTCGATATCAGTCCTGCTGTATCCAATTCAGATTTATGAACAACACATTCTAAGTAATAGTACAGGCCAGACAAGGTAAGAACAAAGTAATAGTACAGGCCAGACAAGGTAAGAACAAAGTAATAGTACAGGCCAGACAAGGTAAGAACAAAGTAATAGTACAGGCCAGACAAGGTAAGAACAAAGTAATAGTACAGGCCAGACAAGGTAAGAACAAAGTAATAGTACAGGCTAGACAAGGTAAGAACACAGTAATAGTACAGGCCAGACAAGGTAAGAACAAAGTAATAGTACACGCTAGACAAGGCCAGACAATGCTCCCTTTAAGGTTCGTAGGTCCGTGTGCAAAATATAAAAACTCATGTGCAAGGTTGCAAAAGCATCAATTTTCGGAAATTTTTTTAAAACGAATTTTCTGCGCGGTAATTCTAAACTGCTGCGCGGTATCGGTCAGACATCTGCGCTGTCGGGCAGCCACGCAGCTTAAAGGGAACATTGGTCAGAAGATTGTTATAGTCCAGGGTAGATAAGGTAAGAACATGGAAATAGTACAAGCAAGACAAGTTAAGAACATGGTAATAGTACAAACCAGACAAGGTAAGAACAAGGTAATAGTACAGGCTAGACGAGGTAATAACATGGTAATAGTACAGGTCAGACGTAAGAACATGGTAATAGTAAAGGTCAGACAAGGTAACAACATGGTAATAGTACAGGTCAGACAAGGTAACAACATGGTAATAGTACAGGTCAGACGTAAGAACATGGTAATAGTAAAGGTCAGACAAGGTAACAACATGGTAATAGTACAGGTCAGACAAGGTAACAACATGGTAATAGTACAGGCCAGACAGGTAAGAACATGGTAATAGTACAGGTCAGACAAGGTAAGAACATGGTAATAGTACAGGCAGACAAGGTAAGAACATGGTAATAGTACAGGTCAGACAAGGTAAGAACATGGTAATAGTACAGGTCAGACAAGGTAAGAACATGGTAATAGTACAGGTCAAACAAGGTAAGAACATGGTAATAGTACAGGTCAGACAAGGTAAGAACATGGTAATAGTACAGGCCAGACAAGGTAAGAACATGGTAATAGTACAGGTCAAACAAGGTAAGAACATGGTAATAGTACAGGTCAAACAAGGTAAGAACATGGTAATAGTACAGGTCAGACAAGGTAAGAACATGGTAATAGTACAGGTCAGACAAGGTAAGAACATGGTAATAGTACAGGCCAAACAAGGTAAGAACATGGTAATAGTACAGGTCAGACAAGGTAAGAACATGGTAATAGTACAGGCCAGACAAGGTAAGAACATGGTAATAGTACAGGTCAGACAAGGTAAGAACATGGTAATAGTACAGGTCAGACAAGGTAAGAACATGGTAATAGTACAGGTCAGACAAGGTAATGAACATGGTAATAGTACAGGTCAAGACAAGGTAAGAACATGGTAATAGTACATGTCAGACAAGGTAACATAATTTCCTACTTAAAATTTTTAAGTAATGCTATATAGTGTTAGACATAAAAGGACTTTGTTCATTGAAGAAAATTTAAAGTCGTTGGTGTATTGTTGTTGAAGCTTGGGGAGAGATGACCTTTGACCTCTAGATCTTATAGTAAAGACCTTTGAGTTTAAGTTCTGAGTACATCAGCAATTCAAGACAATGAGACACATCTTTGGTTTTAAAATGGCGAACTTTCACCTGTGGCAAATCTGTTGTAAGAACAACACTGAGGATGTGTTCAAGGCAGTGACACACTTAAGTGGGAGCACACGGCCATGTCTGTCAACATTCACACATTTATTAGTATATTTTGTCTTACAGGTTCACTAGACAAACCAACCACAGTAAATATATATTTATATATAAAAATGAGTAACTTTTATACTGCCTTTAGACCACTTTCTCTTAATTTACCAGTTATCTTTCCCTCTGAAAAATGCTATCACTATCATCCATGTTATTTGCTACTTTGAATAAAAAACTTCTAGCCATAGCATAAACCATTTAAAAACATCGTGTCTTTACATGAAAAGACTGGCATATATAAGAATGTGTTGTGGATAGAAATTAAGTGTGGTGGATAAAGCCCAAGGGTTATTTTTGTACCTTTTATAAAATTGGTACTCTATTTAATTTCTTCTATGCAGTAAAAAATACAATTTAGTTTTTTTTACAGCAAATGTATAGAACAATCTTTTTGTCAAGTTGTTAAGATGATTTAGTTACAGATACATGTCTTCAAATCTTCATGAGATTTCTAGTAACTAGTTAATTATTAACATCAAATTAATCAATTATATAATTTCATAGAGCAAATATTTTTAAATTAAAAGATATAATTATATAGTACATTACGGTTGGATATATTCTATATAAAAATCTCATTATGAAATTAAATTTTAAAAATAAACTACTCCTCCAAATAGACTTACATTTAATAAGGCAAACGTCAACGATTTTAATTATAAATTTGTAATTTGAAAAATATGTATAACTTGATAGCAGTATAATTTTGAGTGTTCGTTTGTTCTTTACTATCTTTGAAAGTAATTATAACACCCCTTTCCAGTTCATGACGGACTATGGAGCAAGTGAAGTAGCGTTCACAAGTTTTATTTAGCCACCACTAACGAGCAAGGGATTGTGTGGCCAGCACAATGCCCCGGGGGGCATGCCAGCACCGAGAGTAGAACCCGCGACTCTCTTCTACCTCTGTTCGGCAGTCCAACGCGCTACCGCTAGTTGAACTTTCAACAGGCTCCCAGAGACATGTGATATGAAATGAATATTTAGAAGAGGCTTGGAAATTACAGGAAACGTAATTAGAATAAAGATAATAAGTGAACTCCTCAAAAACTGATATCACAGACAGAATAAAATATCTTTAATCGATTTTTGTTCACCTTTATCTTTGTAAAAATGGAAAATTTATTTTTTCATAAACATTATACAATATCTTTAAAGATTTAACACTTAAGATCTCTATTTTCTTATTCCCAATGTTAGATGACTTACCACCAACCACAGTCAGCTCCAACAAGAGATAAACCAGCACCATCTCCAACAGTCAGTTCCAACCAGCACCATCTACAACAGTCAGTTCCAACCAGCACATCTACAACAGTCAGTTCCAACCGGCACCATCTACAACAGTCAGTTCCAACCGGCACCATCTACAACAGTCATTTCCAACCAGCACATCTACAACAGTCAGTTCCAACCAGCACCATCTACAACAGTCAGTTCCAACCAGCACCATCTACAACAGTCAGTTCCAACCAGCACATCTACAACAGTCAGTTCCAACCAGCACCATCTACAACAGTCAGTTCCAACCAGCACATCTACAACAGTCAGTTCCAACCAGCACCATCTACAACAGTCAGTTCCAACCAGCACCATCTACAACAGTCACCTCCAACCAGTGCCATCTACAACAGTCAGTTCCAACCAGCACCATCTACAACAGTCAGTTCCAACCAGCACATCTACAACAGTCAGTTCCAACCAGCACCATCTACAACAGTCAGTTCCAACCAGCACATCTACAACAGTCAGTTCCAACCAGCACCATCTACAACAGTCAGTTCCAACCAGCACATCTACAACAGTCAGTTCCAACCAGCACATCTACAACAGTCAGTTCCAACCAGCACCATCTACAACAGTCAGTTCCAACCAGCACCATCTACAACAGTCAGTTCCAACCAGCACCATCTACAACAGTCAGTTCCAACCAGCACATCTACAACAGTCAGTTCCAACCAGCACATCTACAACAGTCAGTTCCAACTAGAGATGACCCAACACAATTCACTGTCAGTCACAGAGTCACAGAGTCACAGCACCATTTAATGTAAGTTCAAGCAAAAGATAATCAGCACCAAAAGTTTTGTTTAATACATTCCTTATATTGTTTAATACACTCCTTATATTGTTTAATACACTCCTTATATTGTTTAATACACTCCTTATATTCTTTAATACACTCCTTATATTGTTTAATACACTCCTTATATTCTTTAAACAAGCTGAATTTCAAAAAATAAAATTATAATATTTACAATTTTAATAAAAAAGACAAAATACATGTGGCATTTGAACAATTACTAAAGAGTGAATGATAAATGTTACCTACTGTTGTATTTTTTAAAAATTGAATATAAATTAGTATTTCTCTGAAGAGGCTAAATAAAAAAATCTCTTTTTGTCACTCCACTTTCAGGTTTCTTCTAGATTTGAGCTTAGAGGCCATTTCTTAGAGGCCATTAATTAGAGGCCATTACTTAGAGGCCATTACTTAGAGGCCATTAATTAGAGGCCATTACTTAGAGGCCATTAATTAGAGGCCATTACTTAGAGGCCATTAATTAGAGGCCATTAATTAGAGGCCATTACTTAGAGGCCATTAATTAGAGGCCATTACTTAGAGGCCATTAATTAGAGGCCATTAATTAGAGGCCATTTCTTAGAGGCCATTAATTAGAGGCCATTTCTTAGAGGCCATTAATTAGAGGCCATTACTTAGAGGCCATTGCTAAAATGTGTTGAAACATTTTAAACAGGGTTCAAGTTCAAAATTTTAAATTTATAATTTGATTTTATCACACTCATTTATAATATACAATATGTTCTTAATTTGAGAATGAGTTCTTGGTGATTACTTCGATTTAATGCGCTCTCAGCTGTCGTACCAAGACTGCCGAGTGTCACTGGATCGAGTCTTGGTGCTGGCAAGGTCACCGCGTTCACCCAGCTTTGAATGATTACCCAACATCGGTTGGGGAAAGTAAAGGCGGCTGGGCATTGTGCCAGCCACATGATCCCTTGCTCACATGCCTTGGCTAACAAAAACATGTGAATGCTACTTTTAGAAATTAATAACTGTTACTTATATGATTTATTAAAATTAAATGAAAAAAAGTTGCATTTTTTAAATACAAATTTTTTACCAGGACAAAAATGTACAATAAAATAAAAACAACAATGTACTCAATAGAAAATTTAATATGTATCTCACATCTATGAATTTGGGATAATTCTGATGTTTTTGGGATATTTCTGATGATTTTGGGATAATTCTGATGATTCTGGGATAATTCTGATTGTAGTTTATTTTCTGAAATTATCTAAAGGCTTTTACAAATATTTGTACTAATATTTTGATCTCTAGTAAAATAAAATTAAAAGATATTTCCCATTTTCTTTCAACTACAACTTGAATTGACAGCTTCCTGTATATTCAGTGTATTTCATATTAAATCTCAAACATAATAATCACTTCCATTAATTTTTTAAAAACTTTAAATAAAATGGCTTTAGGAAATAACTATGGCATATATAATTTCAAATACATGCTCTCATCTTTAGACACAATCACTAATATCTCTAACAGCAAGTTATTTATCTATCTCTTAAATCAATTCTATTCTACCATCTTACATCAAGTCTCTTCTACCATCTAACATCACATTATTTCTAACTCTTACATCACTGAAGATGTCTTCATTGCAAAAGTGGATGATCAATACATTGATTGCTATCCTTTACTATTAAAATATAACTAGCTAAAAATGAAGAAAATTTTACCTTATCTTATCTTATCTACAGACGCTCCTTCCGCAGAAGATAATTGCGTCCACAGACCATGACAGATGATCTGTTGGCAAGTGATGCAGCGTTTACAGGCCACGGCTTTGTGGGTTCCACGCATTACCCATCCGCCTTACTAGCGTTAGGTACCCATTCGGAGCTGGGTGACTTAGGGACGCCCTAGGCCCCGGGAACAAATCCTTGCCTTCATGTGGATTCGAACCCGTGACCATCGGTACGCCAGTCGAGCACCTCCAGTTCTTATTTCTTTTTTATTGAAAATTTATTCTTGGCCAAGGACCTACAAATGCTAGTGGTCCATGCATGAAAAACGTTGATTATTCAGTTTGGAAGAACTTGATTGAGCAGACGAAATAAAATGATCTGATCTTGGCCTATTTGACTGTGCTGGAAATGTACTAATCAACTTAAAAAAATTATAGTCTCCCACACGATTAAAGTTAAAGATTTTCTTAAATATCCTTAGTTTTAAGCAATAATGAAATTTTCTTCAAGGCAACCTCTAAAAAACTTAATACCGAAGCACTTCAATAACATGCATGTGAAACAAATTTTGTATACATACATCAGATTATCAATAACCCCTTTGCTAATATTGTTACTAACAAGATTAACTTGTTTTTTATCACTTAAACATTACTCATTATTTGTAATACAATTAGTAATCACTTTATAACTACTGATACTAAAATATGACATGCTGAAAGTCTTTAGATTGTAGCAAAAACAAATTCTCTATTGACATTTTATTATTCTCGAAATTTCGTCTTTAATTTAAATGGGTCTATATTTGTGATATCTAAAGTCTAAATAAAGTTAGCGCAGGATAATAAAAATGTCCCTGATAGTTTTTTACATTCAAAGAAAACATTCAGTATTAGAAAATTTTAGTTTCAATTTATGGTCTAAGGGTAATAACCATGAAATTATTTTTAATGTTACAGGAAAATTTGCGGTCAAAGGGAAAGAACGTTTTATTATTAAATAAAATTTAGAGGGGCCGAACTGTTGAAATTTTAATAGAAACCAAATAATTACTTGGTTGTCTCTCTTTGACCGTAAATTTGTAAATGTCTATTTAGAAATAAATGCGCCATTTCAGAAAAAACAACACAAAACTTTTTATATAAATGTTTTTATGCTATAACTAAATTTATTCACAAAATTAAAGCTTTAGATTGTAGGAAAAAAAAAGAAATATTATTTCTTTTTCAACGTGATTGATTTATATTTCCGGAAATTTTATAAATATTTTATTAAATCTATCACGTATAAGAAACATTTTTTAAAACCAGTATTGTAAGTATATCATGGTTCAAATACTAGTGTTATATTATTTCGATTTAGCTTTTTAATGTAAGACGTTTATATTATTATTTTTTCAAGGTTTACTTATAATGTTTTGAATCAGGCAACTTAACTGATGCTGCCCCAAAAAAATTTTATTTGACAATGGTGTTGAAAATTGGTTTTTAAATAAAAACTTTTGAAAAGTTTAATGTACAAATTTAATAATTATAATATTTTTTGATGATCAGCGCTTAACTTATTTTAACCATTAAAATTGCAGACCAAATGAAAAGGAATGATAATTTTCAAGTTTCCTAGTTATTGTTAAAGAGACCTTATCAGAAAGACCATGTACTATTAATGATACTGAGCTGATTTTAAAAATTTTATTTTTGATCCTCTTACTTGTCATACAAAATGACATTGTATAAGGGTTAAGATGATCTATTATTATCGGAGAAATATACTGTTTGAAATGGCTGTTAATATGTTCTATTTTTTATGCATTTTATAAAGGCACTGTATGACCTAATTGAGTTTTGTCGTTTATGATTTTTAAAATCATTTTTTTGAAATCTAATAGTCCCTATTTTATAAATTTACTGAAGTTGATAATCTTTATAAATAATTTGCATCCCTGCTGAAAATATCATTTATCTTATTTAACTTAGTTAGAATTTAATTTGTTTAAAAAGTAAGGGGAACGTAGTAAAACTTTTATGACCTACAATACTGCAATGATCGTATTTATAATTCATTTTAGTCTAACGAGATTATTTGAAGTCTCCACTGCCACCTGCTTTAAAGCATCACAACTAATTTCAAGATGCCGAGGAATACTTGAAAGAGAAAAAAAATCACGTCCCTTAAAAGCAGAAACTTGAATAAAATAATGGGTAAGTGGTTATTGGGGATCTGGCTAAAAAACCAAGCGTCACATTATGAGAACATGTGACCACATAAAAGGCTTTCAGAGAAGCTTTGAAATAAAACAAACCCGTAAAAACAAAGTTTTTGACTATAAATCCCTTATATATGAGTCATAACTAACAGTATTGATTATTTTCAAACGCGATACGCATTTACAGACTGACACCGAGTGATGTCCCCTGTCTTTTAACGGGGGATGGGACGTTAGGGGGTGTCGGCACGACGGTCGACGTCTAAGCGTCAACTCAAACTCACGTGGAAAAAAACAATAACAAACAGTGAATTTGAATTACATACGTTATATTAGGATAAACTAAAAATGCATTAATTTAATTACGATACGTTCGATCGATCTGAAATTTTGATACGATGCATTGTTAGGTGAGGCGGGTCAGTGTGCCAAATTTCAGCTCGATCGGATCACGGAAAGTGGGTAATTTTTTACTTCTAATTATCCGCCCGCCCAAGACAGACAGAGACGCCGGTGAAGTTAATATAAGGGATTTAAAAAATGCAATTGAAAATTAAAGGGAGACAAATAAAGGGACACAATCTTCAATGAAATATAAATCTTATAAAAGTATGAAATAAGATTAATATCCATAAACTTTAAAACCATCAATTTCCTACTATTAATGAACTATAAGTTAAAGTTAGAATCGGGGTTTAGGTAGTTCGTAGCCATATTTCAATCAAAGAACCATTCCGAGCCTCCATCACTCTCAAAAAGATCAGGAATGCGACGCAAAAGGCAAGAATCTTTGCGACAAATGGGACCAGTTTCCCCACTAACATAAAAACGTAGAGACGATAAAGGGAGATAACCTTCGTCAACTAAACAAATGTGACCCGAGATAAAGGAGACAACTTTCCCTCTACAAAAATAAAATACGTAAATCAATTGAAATGGGTTTTGTCCATCTTTATTACCATATTTTTTTTTACTAGTCTTATATTAGCTTGCTTTGTAAGTTTAATCGGAACCGTCCGTCCAACCGTCGAACCATTTGTTTATAATTTTTTCACGTGCTCAGTTCACGCGTAGACGCCGACCGTCACTGTTCACACCCCCTACCGTCCCTGCGCCAAGGGGAGACAAAAACCAGGGGAGATAATTCTGTTTCAGTCTGTAAATGTCGCGTTTGAACATAATCACTACCTTTAGTTATGTCTCATATATAAGGGATTTATAGTCAAAAGGTAAGCTGGCTTTGTACTTAATGTAAAATGCGTAGACTAAAAAGTAGAAAATTAGTGCATTTTTAATATAAGACTAGTTTTTAAAAAGTGTTTTTAAGGTTAATTTCAAAATAAAATTGTACAAGATATCCCTGCCATGCACTATGTATAAACAAACTGCACCATAAGTCCAAGCGAAACAAACTGGAATAGAAAGACATAAGATTAACCTTCATAAAGATACAAGTCGATGATTTCTTTAAGAAGTAGCATTGCTAGTATCATGGAAGTAGTTCACCTAGCTATAAAAACAGAAAGTGAAAAAAAAATTCATTTAGTTTTAAAGATCCTTCTTGCATACATCCACCGCCCTCAATCTTTATTACATCATTCATTAACCCATTCTTGCCAATCCTTATTACACAATTCATTAACCCATTCTTTATTACACCATTCATTAACCCATTCTTTATTACATCATTCATTAACCCATTCTTGCCACATGCTTTCAAAACTTAGTAAACTAGCACACAATCATGAAAGTTTATTGAAAAAAAACAACACAAACAATAATCTGTTAGGCTCAAGGAAATATACAAACAACAACAAAATAATCAAATACACGATAAAGTTACATACTTTTTTTGTAAATTAGCACTGCACAATTGGATAATTTCAACATATAAATATGTTCAGAAATGCAAATACAAGTTAATTACTGTATATATATAGCTACATTGTACCAAGCATAAAATGATAAATCCATTGAAAGGTGGTCTGCTAACATAAATTTCTTTACTCAACATAAAACGTTAAATATTTTCAAAATGGATACATTTAATTTCAATTCCAACTTAGTTCTAGATCTAGTGTAGTTAATTTTCTTAAAATTCAAAACATTGTTAATTACAGGATCATAAATTGTCTCCCCTCTTTTTAGACGTGTCCAATGCCAGAATTATCTTTTGTACATTTTGTTGTTTATAATAATAAATATTGGCCATAATACTTTTAAATTAAAAATGTATTTAGGCATATTTAAATAACAAATGACAAAGATAAATAGCAAATAACCTGGTACTTTCAGCTTAAGTCCATAGCTTTGAGCAAAAGTATTATGTTAGCCATAGGTGCAGGTGATAATAATTCAGCTGGTAAAAGTAATATTGATTTCTAAGAATAACTTCACCATTAAGGTTGAGTTGATAGTAATGACAGGTAACTATTTGAACTTGAACTATCCCTTAACCCGTTGTTGGGTCGTTGGGGGACCATCGTGAACTGCACACTAACACACGCCATTTGTCACGGTCCTGTGCTGCCCTTTGAGAGTCGCTGAATGACAGGCCGGTCCACTCTTTGATATTGTCCTCCCATCTCTTCTTTTGTCTGCCTCTTTTCCTTCCTCCCTGGACTGTGCCTTGTAATATGGTTTTTGCGAGACCTCCCAGTTCTTGTCACGTGTCCGTACCATCGTAATTTCCTCTTCTTAATTGATGTGAGTAGGTCCTCGTAGGGGCCAATGACAGTACTTATTTTGTTGCGGACCGCTTCATTTGTGATGTGCGCTGTGTAGGAGATGTTCAATATCTTTCTGAAACATCTCATCTCTAGCGCATTTATTCTTCTTTGGAGGTCTGCAGTGAGCGTCCAAGCCTCACAACCATACAAAAAGACTGACATCGCTAGAGAGCGCATTAGCCGGATCTTTGATCTCAGGGAGAGCTTCTTACTTTTGCCAGATGTGCTTTAATTTGCTCAATGCTGCCATTGTTTGGGCTACTCTGGCAAGAATTTCTGGCTTTGAGCCTTCGTCAGATATTATGGCCCCTAGATATTTGAAGGTGGAGACTTCTTCGAGTTTTTGCCCGTTTATCCGAATCTCGCTTGTGAATTTACTATTAGCCATGACCTTGGTCTTTTCTGCGTTGATTTCCATGCCGTACGCCTTTGCTGTTTTCTCTAGCTTTGCGAGGAATTCTTTTAGTTCGTCCTCGCTACCAGCTAGGCCGTCAATGTCATCGGCGAAGCGTAGGTTGGTTATACTTCTCCCTCCGATGCTGACTGTTCCGACATGGTCTTCTAGCACATCTGTCATGATCCTTTCAAGGAAGAGGTTGAAGAGGATGGGGGAAAGTAAACATCCTTGTCTGACACCAACAGTGGTCTTGAACCAATCTCCCAGCTTGCTGTTGAAGAGTACTGCGCTGGTTGGTCTGTTGTAAAGGTTCTTGATCACTTCAATGATGTTTGCATTTATGTTGAATTTGTGCATTGTTGCCCACAGTGCCGCATGCCACACTCTGTCGAACGCTTTTTTAAAGTCTATAAAGACATGATAGAGGTCACTCTGGTGTTGGAGATGTTTTTCACAGAGAACTCGCAGGTTAAAGATTTGCTCCATTATGCTTCTTCCTGTTCTGAAGCCTACCTGCTCTTCTGAAATGATATGCTCTGCTTGTGGTTTCAGTCTGTTCAATATGATCATAAGCATGACTTTGCTGGGGTGACTAATCAGGTTGATTGTACGGTAGTTCTGACACATCTGTAGATTACTCTTTTTTGGGAGCGTGATAACCAGCGATTGCGTCCAGGGGGTTGGCCATTGCCCTGTCTGCCAGATCTTGTTGCACATGTTAGTTAGGATGTTTATTACGGGGTCACCTCCTGCTTGAATCAGTTCACCCGGAATGTTGTCCGCTCCAGCTGATTTCCCCTTCTTCAGTTTTTGTACAGCCAGCTCCATCTCGTCGCGGAGAATAGAATGCATGTCTGTGTTAGTTGACTTTGGGCAGTTGAGCACTGACGCATCGCCTTTGGAGTCTTCATTGTACAGCTCAGAACAGTATCTTCTGAGAATTT
Source organism: Ampullaceana balthica (assembly GCA_944989445.1). Taxonomy (NCBI): domain Eukaryota; kingdom Metazoa; phylum Mollusca; class Gastropoda; family Lymnaeidae; genus Ampullaceana; species Ampullaceana balthica. The sequence continues at coordinate 33,160 of CALYLW010001237.1, read as the reverse complement.
CTTTTTCTTCTGTGATACATTTTGCCGATTTATCTTGTATGGTTGAGATACGACCTTGTTTGGTGGATGTCAAGTCTTTAACTATTTTGTAAGCCTTCTTTGAATTGTTCCTTAGTAGATTTTCATCGATGTCAGAGCATTGTTGTTCTATCCATTCCTTTTTTGCTTTCCCCATATCTTTCCTGATCTATTTATTGATTTCTCTGTATCTGGGTGCTCCTTCTGCAGTATTCTTTACGCTCTTAAGTTTTCTTCTTTCATCGCATAGTTCCAGAATATTAGAGGAGACCCATGGTCTTTTAATTGCTCACTTCTTACCAAGGACTTCTTTTGCTGCTTCAATTATTGTGGTATTGAAGGTGTCAGTGACTAGGTCTATGTCCATGTCCGTTTCTGACTCATATAGTATGGTGAGTGGAGCAAATTTTCCTCCAATGGTCGCCCTGAAAACTTCTGCGATTTCTGGGTCTTTCAGTTTGTCCAGGTCAAAGCGTAATCGTGGATTGCCTTGTTTTACTATCTTTTTCAGGTGGAGATGGAAGGTCATCAGCACCAGATTATGGTCACTGCCGATATCTGCTCCAGGGAAACTTCTAGTTCTAGCTGTTTTAATACACGATTTGAATCGTTTTCTGACCAGTATGTAGTCAATCTGGTTACTATGTTTCCCGTCGGGGCTGTGCCAAGTCCATCTTCTGGATTTTTTATGTTGGCCAATTGTGTTAGCTAGCAGGAGGTTGTTATATCTTGCAAATTCCAGGAGACGAAGTCCTCTATTATTGGTCAGATCATTGCAAGAGCGTCCGCAAGTATCTGCCCAGGTAACTATACTAGAAATAAAAATAAACGCATTTTTTCAAAGTGTTTAAATATGGATTGTTGAAGTTTAAAATAAGAACTTTCTTTAGATCTTTTTAAAGAGATGGAAATAAATGCACCAGACTTAATTATCATACTATTGTTGCATTATAGCGGCCCAAGAGGGCTCCTTTATCCCTAGATCATTATCAATAAATAGATGGTGCTATTTTTCTTGATCAATGATAGGAGGTCGTGGCTCATGAGTCATCAAGTGAGAAACTGGGACATCTCTAGTTTTGCATTAGTGTTAATTGTGCTGGTTCATACCAAGCTTGTAGCTGGGTGCAACTGGGGCATCAATGATTGGTGATGACAGCAGTGGGTGGTGCTAGGGCATCAATGATTGGTGATGACAGCTGTGGGTGGTGCTAGGGCATCAATGATTGGTGATGACAGCAGTGGGTGGTGCTAGGGCATCAATGATTGGTGATTACAGCAGTGGGTGGTGCTAGGGCATCAATGATTGGTGATGACAGCAGTGTGTGGTGCTAGGGCATCAATGATTGGTGATGACAGCAGTGGGTGGTGCTAGGGCATCAATGATTTGTGATGACAGCAGTGTGTGGTGCTAGGGCATCAATGATTGGTGATGACAGCAGTGGTTGGTGCTATGGCATCAATGATTTGTGATGACAGCAGTGGGTGGTGCTAGGGCATCAATGATTGTGTGCTGTCATTATTATTATTAGGTTGCCCAGGGCTCATCACTCATACTCAGCTATATAGGGAAAAATGAATATTTTTAAAAATAAAAGTTTTTTTTAATATAACAGCATTCAATTCAGTTAATATAGGAATGTTTATATATAGGACAGTATAGTATTGCAACCTCTCGGAAGGGGTTGGCCTTTACGGGGCCCGGGAGATAAGTAGGGTTGCGGAAGTGGCTGCGACTTGAAACTGACTAACCCCGGCGAAATCGCCAAAATATACGCACTGGAACCCTCCGGACAACTGGAGGGTGGGGCATGGGCCTCACCGAGAGGCCCGGTGCTGGGTGTGGGAGCAGGCCCATACCCAACAGTGCCCGGCTAGGAACGCCGAAGACAGGAAGACCCTCTGGGCAAGGGGCGGAACGCACACGGACCGTCCTCAATGGGTTGAAGATTTCTGCCTACCCCCTCTCTATTCTATGGTTCATATATCGAAAAAAGCAGGTCCCGGAATGGACCTTCTAAACCCCTTCTCGGTGGATGGTGGTACGTCGGGTCGGTTGGCTACCCCCCTCTTAGAGGCATGGTGACGAACGACAGGCCATGTCCAAGCGGTCAATCGGTGACTGGCCGTCCTTGTATGGGTGCGAAGGGCCATCCTGAACAAGCCCTGGTAGTTTTACAGTTGAATGTCTGTGGCATAAGGCAAAAGGCACACGAAGTAACCAAAATACTCCACGAACGGAAAGTGGATGTAGCACTGTTCCAAGAAACGCTCCTTAAGGGGAAGCCGTTCCATATCACTGGTTTACTCGCTATACCATTGCAAGTGTGACCGGCGATGTCGAGGTCTTGCCACAGCGGTCCGGAATGATTTAACGATGGAGCTGCTCGAAGTTAAGTGTTACAGCAACACTGATACTCTCACCGTGAGAGTTTTCAAAGGCGACGTTGGCTTTACAATCACGAACGTCTATAATACGCCCAGAAATCCAATCGCACTTCCAGTTGGGGAAGATGTCATTTTGGGAAGAACGATAATAGCAGGAGACTTTAATGCACAGTCTCCTGACTGGGGCTATGCCGAACGGAACGCGTCAGGCCACTACATCGAGGATGTCTGTATTAATACGAATCTCATCAGGCTGCAAAATGCAGACAGTGAACCGACACTACTGCACACGGGGCACAGCATGGAGTCCCGCCCAGATCTAACGCTTATATCCGCTGACCTAGAGTCGAAGCATAGACTGGAAGTATTAAAGGAAGTTGGTAGCGATCATCTACCAATCCTGATCGAATTTGTGCTTGGTGCAGGCGAACCCCGATTTGAAAGAAGGCATTGGCAATTCCGTAAGGCCGATTGGCGAAAGTACGAGGCCGAGAGCGAGACCAAGCTCGCTCTGCTGGATGTTTCAGGAGACAACATGGATGCCACCTACGGGCAGTTTATTGACAGATCCTTGGGGTTGCGAGGCGAACGATCCCAAGGACCAACGGGAAACAGAAGTTCAGACCTTACTGGGACAAGAGTCTGACAGAATTGGTGAAACAAAGAGGAAAAGCACGGAAAAAGGCAGCCAGGCCGAAGACACTCGAAGCTCGTAGGGCGTACAACAGACTGACGGCTGAAGTCCAGGCCGCTGTCGACAAAGCGAAGAAGGCGAAATGGGTAAATACGTGCGAAAAACTCGACCTCGTAGACGGAAGAAAAGTTTGGCGGCTCTTAGATGCATTATCATTAAAAGTTAGACCCCCCTCCAATATGACGTAAAAAGCTTTGCGCTCCACCCAACCCATAAAAGCCGTACTTTCTATTTGAAAATGAGCATGTTTTAAATCACTTTTTCGTCATTTGAGTACAGTATGTAGTTAGTGTAAGTCTGAACTCTAATGTCATAACACGCTTGAAGCCTCGTAAAACGTCATTAAATAAAATACAAGCAATCAAATATTTAAGTGGAACTTTTATTTAAAGTTGCGTTTTTATGATGTGACATAACATTTCTTAAACTTCCCTCCCACTTGTCACACATCGTCACAAATGTGTGACCCCCTCCCCCTTGGTTCTACACCCAGGCATTAGCTCTCAGGATTTAGTTTAGGCCTCTATCCAGAGGCTCTAGCCCTTAAGCTCTAGACCTCGGCACATATAGCACCAGCCACTTGTCCAAGGCTAACTTGCTATAGTTTGAAAAGACAGCTCTGAACGATAGTTTCATGATGGCGCATGCAATTATCATGCAACAGTAGGATATCAATCGAAAGGGTATACTGAGTGATAAGATGTTACATGGTATTAGCATGTGAGTGGTATACTATGGTTTGGAATAAAAGCTGTTATAATATTGTTTGAAATGGTAGCTTTGAAAGATAGCTTATGACTGTATACGCGGTATTAACATCTGATGGTATTTTGTTTAAGAGCATCATGGCCCGCGTCTCAAGGACGGGGCTTTCGACCTTGACGGAGACAGTGGGGAGATAAGTCATGACTAAGAATGCAAATAAAGTAATGGGGGTGATACTGCAATCAGGCTTTTAAATAGGTAATTGTATGACATAAAAGCAGGGTATATGTTTTTATTATTTCGTTATATTTGTTTCATTTGTGTACTATTTGTCCGCTGAGGAAGGCTCTTTGCCGAAACGTTCGCTGTTGTGTTACGTCCTGTCAGGCCTACTAATACCCTGTTTTTATGTTATACATTTAACTACGAATGCAAACTCTGGCGGGTAGTTAATCAGAAATCCTCAAGCAGATCAAGTTCAGACTTGGACGGTGCATTTGTGTATGTCATGTGTGTGTGTGTGTGTGTGTGTGGGGGGGGGGTTGCAAATAATTGTTGATTATCATTGTAAATGATCAGGACTATCAGATTTGCACACGACACTGACAGTGGTCATCATTCAAGTGGGGACGGTCAACGAGACCTGTCCAGGTGGACCAAGGAAAGCAGGGAGTTAATCACAGTTACAGGGCAGAGAAACAGTTCTTAGCACCGATAGAGGATATAGGCTTGGTAGGAGTTTCCAGGGACGTGAGATGAAACGGGAAATTAACTAATACAGTTACTCAGCAGAAAGATGGTTATTCATGTGTACAAATAAGGTGTTTGAGGAAAACGTTTTAGAAAACAGTGACCTGAATGAGGAAACAGTGAACTGAATGGGGAAACAGTGACCTTAATGGCGAAACAGTGGCCTGAATGAGGAAACAGTGACCTGAATGGGGAAACAGTGACCTGAATGGGGAAACAGTGACCTGAATGGGGAAGCAGTGACCTGAATGGGGAAACAGTGACCTGAATGGGGAAACAGTGACCTGAATGAGGAAACAGTGACCTGAATGAGGAAACAGAGACCAGAATGGGGAAACAGTGACCTGAATTGGGAAAATGTGATCTAAATGGGGAAAAAGTGACCTGAATGAAGAAAAAGTGACCTGAATGAAGACACAGTGACCTGAATGGGGAAACAGTGACCTGAATAGGTAAACAGTAACCTGAATGGGGAAACAGTTACCTAATTGAGGAAACAGTGACCTGAATGGGGAAGCAGTGACCTGAATGAGGAAACAGTGAACTAAATGAGGAAGAGCTGAGGAAGAGTAGGGACAATTGTGTTCGTTAACGTGACACAAGGAAATTTTTCCTCATCTTCTCAGAGTTGGGACCATTAAAAATAACTAAGGAATACAACACAATGATAATATAAAGATAGACATAGGGATATAAACACTTTTCTAATTCCATATGGAATACAAACACTTTTCTAATTCAATATGCAAGAACAAACACATACAAATGCTGTCTCTTATCTTCTGGAATTCGTGGCGTGAATTGGGCTGCCTGATCAAACCAGGAAAACACACACACTATGAAAATGTTAAATCTCTTATAAGAATGCAAGACTAGACATATACCTTGGATTAGGGTAGGACGCAATTATCTTCTGTATTAAAGAGCGTCTGTAATAGATAATTTAAGATAAGGGACGAACATTAATTATTTAACAAGAAAATACAAACACGAATAAATGCTCCGCCGTGACCTAAATTATTATAGAAACATTCACCAAATTGTACTTTCGTCGCATTCAGCTTTAGTGCAGAAATTCTGATGTTTTCGCCCATCTTTTTTATTTTTTATTTCTTTTTTTACAAAGGACTAAAGCATTCAATCAAAGTGTGATTCACTTCTACTGTCAGCATCAAAAAGGTGAATGGAATTATTTTGACTGTGCTTTAGTAAATTAAATGACTAACTAAACCTCGGCATTATTTTTAGCGAGTTAAAGAATGGTAAGGAGTTGGTGTCATGGTTTATTCCTAGAATTTGCCATTAGGATAGGTGATTGCTGCAACCAACGTCCTTTCAAGGCCCGGGCAACTGACTTTTGTGATTATTTTTTTTTGGTGGTTGGGGGCATAATTTTTGAGGGCTCGACACAAGTCGTCAAAGAGACACTAGAGAAGTTGATGAGGACCATCGAAATTCGTGGAACTCAGAATGTTCACCCACTATCAAATGTTGTTCTGTCTTAGGTGAATAAAACGATGCCTTCATCATGATCCAAATTCTAAAGCTAATTTTTAAGATAACCTGTTTCAGGTTCAGATTTTATAATTAAAACCATTTATTAATGTAAAGACAAGACAAAGAAACAACATCGAAGTATATTTGTATTTCCTTTATCATCATAGCGAGGCATGGCTCTAATTTTATTATACTTGTACAATGCTTGATGTCTTGTTTAAAGCTACTAAGCTTTTCTTTTGCAACTTACTATAACATACATGTAGTCTAAAATTAATTAACCCATTCACTTCCATGATCCCATTTTGTACTTAAATGGTCTAGTGGCAACACTTGTCAAATTAGAAAACAACCATATGTATAGGACTAATCAGGACTGTTCTAATGAGAGAAAGTTCTAATGGAAACATTAGAAGCCCCTAAGACCACTCATAGGAAAAAATATCATGGTTGTATCTGTCTGTACTGCCAAACCTAATTTTAGCTCGCTCGTGCATGTGGTTAGCTGCATAAGAGTGATAACTGTTCCAGACGGATCGGCTAGCTTAGTTGTGTAAGGGAGCGCCTGTGTTAACAACACAACAAGTGTGCATTCAAGAGACTCCTTTTAATTCTCGGTGGTTCGTTTTAATATTTGGTGTTTAGTACTGTATTCGCACTTTTCAAGGCATTATATACGTTTGGTGAGTATGTCACAAATACTGTTATTTGAAGTGGTGTTTTCCAAGGGGATGGTCAATGTGTACAAGCCACAAGCAAATTAAAGATTTTCACTTTATTTAACACCCGCAAACACTTTTATTATCATAAATATGTGCTACAAAATAACCCGATCAGTCAAAGAGTTTCGCTAACTAACATAATTAGCCAAGAGAATCCATACTGAATATCCACACAAACTAACCACTTCTCCACTTTCACTCTCTGTCCATCTGTCCCTCTATCTTACGTTACCCTCCCCATTCATTCCTCAAAGGGGGATCCTGACCTCTTACGCCTCGGCACCACAGAGTCAGGGATTCTCACCTCGATAGAATGCAATGGACCCAAATATCACGATACCCATTCCGGGCTCACGTCTGATACTAACTTGAAATTTACAACTTACACAGTACTTGCATTTTCCAGGAAATGGCGCGACACAGAGTTCTTTCTTCGAAAGAAATTGATTGATGATATTATAAATGATGGTGCCCTTCTCAGATCTGATGAAGAGGATGACAGTTGCCCTATAGATATTGTAGAGTTCCTACATTACGAGTAGATGAAATATAAGACAACACAGATATTGTTGACAACAATGGGAAAGATTTGGAGTAACGAAAGTGTATAAAGCTGATAAGCAACAATGAACCCATTTACCAAGGTGAAGCGATGGGAGCAAGTGAAAAAAAAAGAAAAGATTCCAGCCCCCCAACCCAATTGATCACAGAATATAACAGACACATGGGTGGGGCTCATAAGATGGTTTGGAATGTTCAAAATCAGGGGGGAAAGTGGTATTTCCATTTACTCACCAATACCATTGATGTATGGCCCCTTTCGACGATGCTGGAGTGTCCTCTCCAGTAAAGATAAATACTTGGCGTAGTAGAACCAGCTGCTTCCCAAACGCCATTGGTGTATCTAAGGGAACGACTAATGTCACTACGGCTTGGCACAATGGGGGTCGCAGGAGCTGCTGGTGTTCAATTGATTTCAAGAACAGACCGCCTTAAGAGCTACATTTCCTTGTCTTCTGTCGACGTTTTCTCCCTAAGCCTTTGTCATGTGGGTAAAGTCTCAAGGTAGCGGGGGTGTGGAGTCGAAATTTCCCCCTCCTAGACATTTCAGACATAATTAACCACATTTCAGAGTAAAAGACACACCATTTCATAAATAAATAACCACATACCAGAATAAAAGACACACCATTTCAGAAATAAATTACCACAACCAGAGTAAAAGACACACCATTTCATAAATAAATAACCACATACCAGAATAAAAGACACACCATTTCAGAAATAAATTACCACAACCAGAATAAAAGACAGACCATTTCAGAGTGAAACACACCACATTTCAAAGTTAAAGAACAGTACATCAGTGTTAAGTATGGGTGGATAGCGAAGTCAGTAGTGCGCTCGCCTCACAAAGCTGAGGGGCGTGGGATCGAGCCCACGCAAAGCCACAATATAAATGATGCGCTAAGAAAGTCCTCCGCTGACCCTTGGAAGGGAATTGGGGCACCCACCAGGTATAAACAAGCCCCGATGAAGCTCTAATGGAAACATTTGGGATCCCCTACGACCTTCGGGTTATGGGACTTACTTACTTACATCAGAGTAAAAGAAACAATCTCAAGGAGTAACAAACACCACATCTTAGATTAAAATATAACACATTGATATCAACACATCCATTCCCAAATAAATAACACTTCCTTATACAAAAAATATAATATCTCCAGCAATTAGCATACCAGAACCAAGGAAGTAATGTGCTCAAAACATGGAAAGAATTTTTTCTTATCATTACACAAACCTGTTTCAACAATTCTATCTTACGAAAGTACGTGACCTGTGTTTGGTGTTAGGTCTCAGTTATATTATTGCGTCGTGTCTACTCACACACTCCGTCACTCTGCTTTCCATAATAAGGGGCCGTCCATAAATGACGTCACGCGACTTTTACCGATTCTTCACCCCCCTCCCTTCTCGTAACACTTCGTCACAAAAACTTAGACCCCCCCCCCATCAAATATGGCGTCACAAAGCTTTTGTGTCCCCCCTTCCTAAAAGACGTTATTTCTAATTGAAAATGAGCAAGTTGCAAATCACGTTTTTGATATTTAAATATGTATTTAGTGCAAGTCTGCATTCTAATATCGTAACACGCGTTAAGCCTTTGAAAACGTCATTAAATAAATTTAAAGCAATTAAACATTTAATTCGAAATTTTATTTGAAGTAGCGCGTTTTGATGTCACGTTACATTTTTTTACACACCCCCTCCCCCTTGTCACGCATCGTCACAAATGAGTGACCCTCTCTCTCCACACCCCTAGGCGCGTGACATTATTTATGGATGGCCCCAAAGCACAACTCCAGTAGATTCAGGGAATTACCGGCATATGGAATATACATATCATGCTTGTTAATCTTCAATCTTATTTCTTATATACCATTGTATTAGCCAGACATTTTGGTAGCATTTTCATATGAATGGCATTGACACTTGGTAACATCTATTTTTCACTTACTTGTAAGCTAATTGCGCACCATCTTAGCCGCACTTTCCCCTGTGTGGTTACCCATCTCTAGGAAAGTTAGAAACTGTTTAATAGGTAGCCCATGGTCTGGTGAAACATACCCTTACATTAACAGTAGGCTAATCATTGGGACCAGTCTGGCGTGGAATCAACCGATAAACCGATTTACTCTGCAGTTCTTAACATTTTAAACTATCATTTTCTCTATCACGTACAAGGCTGCGAAACATAAATACAAATTTGTATGAATATTAATAAACATTAAACGTTTCAAAACTTTGATCATAATTCATATACATGCTACTATCATATTAACTAGAAATATTTATCTATATGCAAAAGAATAGCTGCAAAGAGAAAAGAGTTGTGATGGGCACCCCACGCTTTTATGTGCAGTGGATAGGTTCAGTCATTTCACCTGTTATCATAGAAATTTTTTTATTTTCTTCTTTTTCAGTGCACTTTCTATTTTTAAATAAAAGCGTGTCCTTTTAAAAAAAAAGATTTTAAAAATATTTTATTCAACCAGTGGTCATGTGTCCGTGTTTGACCGTCATGTAGACTTAAGTCTTTGTTATCGGGTTACTCGGGGATAAGTTAGTTGTTCGACTGATTCACTGGTCAGGTTGCAAGATTTTAAGAAGAAATGCTTTAGTTAACTGCGTGGAGGTTAGGTTAAAACTAAAAGTTAAAGGTTAGTATCAGTGGTAGATCGAATTGATCAGTTCTAGAAAAATGACCTGCCTCACAGCCGCGTATCTTGGACTAGGGCAGTGGTTCCTAACCTTTTGGGGTCCATGCACCCCTTCAGATGCACAAAAAGGTTCATGCACCCCTTCGTGAAACTTGCAGAAAATGCATAATAAACTAAGTTTATTTTAGGAACACAACAGTTCAGACAACAGGGAATTCAGTGAGAGATCTGCTGCTTCTTATGATCAATCAGCAATTTAAATCTGGGGACTGTTTTGGACAAAGCAACTCTCATGTCATCCTCTGCATTCAACTTATTTCTTCCCTTGGTTTTAATCGTCAAAGTTGTGGAGAATCCTGCTTCACAGAGATAGTTGTGGCAAATGGAAGGAGAGTCAGTACTGCCCTCTTGGCTAGTTGTGGGTAGGAATCAAGCTGGGCGCACCAAAATTCAATCAAGGTATTGCAACTGAAGGCATTCGTCAGTACTTTTCTGGTTCTCAAATCAATCAGGTCATCTTTAGCAAAGTCACTGTCATCAATGTTGTCCGAGTCACAGAGAAAAGGATTGCGAATCCAAAGGACTTTCCTAGCAATTTCTTGACAGAAATACCCATCAAAGGACTTTTGCAATGTTGAAAGGTGCTCTGAAATTTCCCCTTTGATTTTGTCAGGCAGTGATCCCTCAGTGCTTCCTTCTGCACTAGATATTACAACTTCATCCAAGAGTGGAAAGTTGGAAAGTTGGAATTTTCAAGTCGTCATTGGAATACTGGCACTTTGTTAAGGAAAGCTTGCTATCTCTCAGTAGCATCCATTACACTCACAGCAGGTCTTTGGAGAGATGTGTTCAACTCATTCAAGATGGTGAAGATGTCAGCCAGGTATGCCAAGTAATTAATGAAATTTGGACAGTCAAACTTGTCAGCAAGGTCACTCTCTTTTTCTCGCAAGGAAATTGCATGCTCCACTCTCTGTTCTACTAACCGTGAAATTATCCGTCCCCTGGACAACCAGTGCACCTCAGTGTGTAAGAGCAGAACTTCGTGCTCAGAGACCACCACCTCCTGACAGAACAACTTGAAGAGGCGGTGGTTCAAGGCATGTGAGCGGATAAAATTTACAACTTGGACTGCAGTTGAAAGAACTGACTTCAAGGTTGGAGGTAGAGTTTTGCAAGCCAGGGCCCGACGATGAAGGATACACTGTGTAGTGACAATATCTGGAACTTCTTTCTTTACCAGTGCTGAAAATCCTGACTTATTACCGAGCATGGAGGGAGCACCACCTGTGCAAATTGAAGAAATTCTTGGTCCAGTCAAACTGGTTTTCAGTGAAGAATGCCCTAACTAGCTGCAGCACATCAGCAGCTTTGGTAGTAGCTAGGAGTGGCTTACAAAATAGAAATTCCTCCTTCAGCAATCCTCTGAGAACATATCTCAGAAATACAAGAATCTGACTGCATTGTGCTACATCAGTGGATTCATCCAGCTGCATGCTAAATGGAAAAGGACTGCTTCTCATCTCGCACAAGACTTGATCCAGAATGTCTGCAGCCATGTCACTAATCCTGGAATGAATAGTGTCATTGGACAAAGCAACTTTCTCAACCTGTTTCCTCTGCTGGTGACCAAACATCAGTTCCACTATCTCCAGAGCTTAAGGCTTCACCAACGTTCTCCAATGGTGTGGGGCTTCTTGTTCTTTGCAAAAAGATATGCAACCTTGAATGATGGCTCCAGTGCAGGTTTCTGTGACAAAGAAAATCCAAGCTTGGGCAAGGTACCTGAGGTCAAGAAGCGAGCTCTCTTCTGCTTGAAGACCTCAACATTTTCCTTGGAATTGGATGGATGGACTTTCTCCAAGTGCTCTCGGAGTCTAACAGGCTTCATGTTGTCATTTCACAGGATTTTTCCACAGAGGAAGCACTGAGGCTTTTGTGTTCCAACTCTCTCTCTCTTTTTAATTATTTAATAACGATTTTGAGGGGGTGATGACATCGGAAAATCGTACCAGTCACAGGCAAAATTTTAACTGACGAAGTTGATGTTTTTAATGACCGGAATCAGATTCTCAACTCAAGATTTTAGGTGTCAATGACGAATATTGGCTTACAATTAACGTTTTTAAGACCTTTGCAGCATACCGAGCAATAAAAGGGAAGGACAAAATTCCCAACGTTTACATCCTCTAAAAACAGTTAGAGAGTCACCGGAAGACATATATCTGATGTATTTGATGACAAAATTAATTTTTTTTTAGAAAACTTTGACTTAAAACACGAAATTCCGAGAAACATGTAGAGTGGACCGTTCATTTTGCGAAAAGGTTTTTCTGTCAATTTTCGACATGCGCAGAACGATGCGCGAACGAGTATCGTTAAAACGTTGTAAATGGGCGCCCTTTAACGTGGCATGCCTTGCTCATGGTTAACATTTTCAGATTATCAGTTTTACTTTCTTTTTTCCCTTCCATTTTTTTTCTTCCTCTTTTTCTTTTTTTTTCCCCCTCTGAATGGTTCATGCACCTCCTGGAACCTGCTCATGCACCCCTTGGGGGTGCATGCACCACTGGTTAGGAACCCCTGGACTAGGGCAATGTTCATAATGTGTTTGATGGTTTAGGTATTTTTATGAAAATTTCGGTTTATGCTACGGAAGGAATAGTACAAACAATATTTGATGCGAGCAACAAAGCCCGTCCAAGGACGTTCCGCCACCGCCCGGTGGCATTTTGTAACTCCCCTCCAACAGCCGTCTCGACCGGCATACATGTGCATCACGTCAAAAATACTATTCATTATAGTTCAAATAAATTACTCGTAAAAACAGCTTTTGACTATAAATCACAAAGCGAATAACTCAAAATAAAGTCTTGGAAGAAATACTGCACCAAAAATAACTCGTTTTGAACGTCCGCGTAAACGTGTTCCATATGATTGGCTGTAGGAGTCATATGTGTTTGAGGGACCAATCGCTTTCGATGACCGCACGGAACATAGCCTTTTATTATATAGGATTATTTTAATGTTTTTTAATGACTTTATTAAAAACTAGCAGGGTCATCTTTTGTCCCTCTCCTGGCCTATCTCTCAAAATCGACATGACAGTTGATTCCGCCTCCCACCTCTACCTCAAGCATTGTAGTAACCTTATCTCTGCTTATGTCTGTTTCAAACAGTCTGTCATTTCTATCATTATATAATTGTTTGCAAAATAGTTATAGATTTAGTTGTAAAATGTAGAAAATAATTTTAGTGATTCACAAAACATAATAATAAAATTCGTAATAAATTGTATATATATTTTAATATATAAAAATTATTTTTAATTTATGCGAATATTTATTATCTAAATTATAGGTAGATTAAGGTTGACTGATAAATCAGTGGATTCACGCTTACTAATATATTATTATATTAAAGTTGGCTAAAATATTGTTAAATTGATGCTTATATTAGCAAATATTCATTTATATTTTTGTATCCCAACATTAATTTTTCATTCTCCTATATCTTTTCAGTATTTTTGATAAAGCGTTTAAAGTTAATAAACACCGCCTGCATAGCATCGAATTACTAAGACGTATCACAATGAGTATATACGACAACGATGCTTTTGATCCAGATGCCTACCGCAAGGCTTCTAAGGCATTGTACATCATCTTCATCCTCCTCATACTTCTGGCGAACGGTTTGCTCATAGTCAAGAATGCTCTAAAATGGGATTTCTGGTACAAGCCAAAGACGCTGACCATTTTATCATTGGCCATTGGGGATATTCTTTTGGCTCTGTTCCCGATGGTTGTTAAAACTAAAATTTTGTTCCAAGATTACGATTACTTGACTTGTAGTTTGAGGAAATCATTCTCTGTCTATTTCCCGTATCTCATCACTTTTGTTTACAGTATCGGCCTGATGGTGCTCGGCTTTGAGATTATTCAATCTCACAACAACTCACTCGCCAATAAAAACACACAAATCATTTATTCTCTGGCGTACAGCAGTTTGCCTTGGATACTTGGACTCATCATAGTCTTACCTCTTGGGATGACCAATTATGATGACGACACGTGTCGGGGTTCTCAAACCTTTGGTCAGTTGAGGGCTCTGTTTATCATTGGAATTATTTTGCCAGCATGCGGTGCAGTTATAACTTCGATCTCCGTCAGGCATAGAACATCTCAAACTGTGACCATCCCAGCACAAGGTTTAGTTGTTTCAACCAGCCAAACAACAGCTTTCTCGTCCCTTACCTCCAGCCCGGAAGGAGTGATCGCTGTGAATCATGGGCAACCCTTAAGGAACGTTCCACCACCTGCTACACAGGGGCAGTCTCCGTACTATCCACAACAACCACAGGTCCAAGCATCCACGAGTCAAACGGACGCTGTGATCACACCAGCCACAGTCTCGTCCACTACAACGCCAAAAGTCAAAAGGCTGCTGGCCATCTCGGTGGTCAATTTCTTCCTCGTCGTCCCGTTTGCCATTTTTGTCCTGAGCTACTACCTCAGTGGGGATTTCAAGCTAATGCCCTCTATTTTGTTTACAGTTATTGAAGATTTTGTCTTGTGGTTGAACATTTTGCGTTCTTTCATTACACCCCTAATGATGTACAGGTATTCTGATAAGTAAACGAGGCTCTGAAGACTTACCAATCTGCTGAAACCCTGCTCTGATGAAATGCTACTTGCTGACGCACTGCTCTGGTGAAGTGATACATGCTGACACACTGCTCTGGGGAAGTTATATTTGCGGACGCACTGCTCTGGTGAAGTGATAATTGCTGACACACTGCTCTGGTGAAGTGATATTTGCGGACCAACTGCTCTGGTGAAGTGATATTTGTGGACCAACTGCTCTGGTGAAGTGATATTTGCTGACACACTGCTCTGGTGAAGTGATATTTGCGGACCAACTGCTCTGGCGAAGTGATATTTGCTGACACACTGCTCTGGTGAAGTGATATTTGCCGACACACTGCTCTGGGGAAGTGATATTTGCGGACCAACTGCTCTGGTGAAGTGATATTTGCTGACACACTGCTCTGGTGAAGTGATATTTGCCGACCAACTGCTCTGGTGAAGTGATATTTGCGGACCAACTGCTCTGGTGAAGTGTTACCTGCTGACACCCTGCTCTGGTGAAGTGCTACCTGCTGACACCCTGCTCTGGTGAAGTGCTACCTGCTGACACCCTGCTCTGGTGAAGTGCTACCTGCTGACACCCTGATCTGGTGAAGAGATACTTGCTGTTATACTTTTCTTGAGCCTCACCAACAAGCGCTTGAAACTGTCGACAGTTAAAAACCCGAGCCATGAAGAATCGTAATGTTAAAGAACAGACTAAAACATTTATATTACATAGTATCATTTTATTGCGGTCATTGATTAAGGAAGGAATATTTTAGTCGCGTGCCGGCTGATGAGGCTCTGCATGCCGACTGTGGCACGCGTGCAATAGGTTCGCAATGTCTAACGTTTTTGAAAATTAAGAATTAAGTTAATGGATCAATATGGATAATGGATCAATATATTATCTTATCTTATTAAAGACGCTCCAGAATATAGTCAGAGGAGCGCCCCCCCCCCAAAGACTAGGAAACTTATGAATACTTCCTATGGCGAGAACGTCTCATTCAGTTGGTAGCATAGGTGTCAATAGGGTTGGTGTCACTCAGGGTGGTAGCTCATGGTGTCACGTCGTCACGACTTACCGCATAGACCTCCTCCGAGTCGGTCAGTGCCAAATAACGGTAAAATACAGAATTTTACACTTTGGTGTCGCCCCTTGGGATGGTGTCATCGGTGCGAACAGCAACATCCGCACCGCCCTTAGTGACGCCACTGGTTTTTAGGCTGGTTATATTTCTTTAAACTTTCATCAAAGTAATTATATGTTTAGTCTTGTCTTGTCCTATCTATACAGAAAATTATTGCGTCCACAGACCATGCCGGTCTGTTGGCAAGTGACGCAGCGTTCACAGGCCACGGCTATGAGGGTTCCTCGCTATTCCAAGCCGCCTTTGTTCCCCTAACAAGTGTCAGGTACTCACTCGGAGCTGGGTGGGCTCAGGGAACAAATCCCTGCTTTCACGAAGCTTCGAACCTGTGATCATCTGTACGCCAGCCGAGCGCGCATGCCTCTCGACAACGTGCCCCTTTAGAACAAATTTATCCCTCTGCATAACGGTAATTACAGGTCTCACTTACCATAAGTCATAAGCAGCAGAGGCGTCACTAGGGTGGGTTACACCCAGTGCGGTAGCTTATTAGCCCCTAACGACTTACCCCATTGCTAGTCTGCCAGTGCCAAATTACGGGAGCAATAAAGAATTGTTGTCATGCGTTGTGATTGTGTCACCCGGTGCGGTACGAACCCCCTCTGATAGTGATGTCTCTGATAAGAAGTCACTTCGTTATGTGAAAATAACAGTTTAATTTTAGTATTTGATTCTTTTAGTATTGCTTCTCTTACTACAGTACATGTATTACTGTCCTCAGATTAATTGCTTTTTTTTTAGTAATGTAGTTAAGTAAGTTAAGTAAATTTTATTTTTAAAATTGATGAAACAACATTTCTTGTAAATGATTAACGTAGCTTATGTATAATGTATTGTAATTTTGTGTTTGTTGTGATATGAAAGTTAATTTAATACTTATAAGTATGTTATTTCTTTCATGTAAAGCGCTGTGAGCCCAGTTCCTTACTGGGATACAGCGCTATATAAATAATCAATTTATTTATTTATTTAAGTCACAGGGACAAGGTTAAATTTCATAAAATACAATTTGAAATAATTATAACTAGATACGACCCGTATATTTGTAAATAGGTCCAATTATTTATTTACATGTTTTTGATAATGTAGAGGTAATAATGTATGGACCAATGGCGCATAAATTGACAAGTCATAATAGATCTTGAAAAGGAGCTGACTTGAAAACAATAAAAAGGTTTATGTGAATTACTAACACGTTTATATTAAATTGTAAATATGATTAACAGTTGATAAGTTAATCTTTTCTGTTATCCTGTGGCAAACTTTGCTTACAACGTTTCATGCAAAATGAATAGTTCTTTGTTATTAACATGTGTAAAAATTACATTTTATTGTTTACATGTTTTGGTAATGTTGTGGTAATTATGTATCGACAAATGGGCGAATAAACTGACAAGTCATAATCAAGTTACAGATGTGCTTGATGTGGATCACATTACAGTCACTTAATTTATTTTTAATGCACTGTTCTGTATTATTGGTGCACTCATAATTGGTGCGCACTATTCAATGCCACAAGTTAATGTCCGGCTGACTCCTCAGCAATATTTGTTAATACTTGGAACTTCAAACTTCTTTGCTGTAGTATCACCTTATGCTGTGTGTCATTCACTATGCATTTACTATTATCCTTTTTATATCATTATTATTCATGCAAACTTATATACCACGACCACGAAGCCTAAGCTTGGAGCTTTTCTCATAACACATATATTCGTATATATAATCAAAATATATACTCTGCTATGTCTGTTCCTAACGCTAGATTTTAGAAAGCGCACCTCTAAAAAAATAGCCTTGA
Source organism: Ampullaceana balthica (assembly GCA_944989445.1). NCBI lineage: Eukaryota > Metazoa > Mollusca > Gastropoda > Lymnaeidae > Ampullaceana > Ampullaceana balthica. The sequence continues at coordinate 15,579 of CALYLW010001237.1, read as the reverse complement.
CAAAAAAAAACATTAAAACGAAAAAAAAACCAACGCTATTTTCAAACGTCTGCATAAAATTGTTCAATATGGAAAAGAGATTTAATTTTTCTCTCTTGGTCTCTACAGTTTCTGATTATTAACTAAGCGGCTTTCAGGCAAAAGGGACAATTACAAAAACTGAAATATATCCATTTTGAAAACTTCCGTCATTTTTGACGGGTAATACACTAATTATATATATATATAAAAACTAGATTGTGCCAGGGCGCCGTGACGCCTGCGGCGCCCACTTTTTTAGGGCGCCTATGGTGCCAACCTTTTTCAAAAGCCCAACTAACTTGTCCTTTTTTGTTAAATACGAAATATTAAACTTTCTGAAATGTACGCAGAGTATTTAATAATAGGGGTTGTAGGGCGCCTACGGCGCACACTTTGTTTTTTGTCAAAAGCCCAAGTAACTTATCCTTGTTTGATAAATACGAAATATTAAACTTCCTGGAATGTACATATGGAATTAACCAAATTCATAATTTTACTTAACTGCATAATCTTGTTCCCGTTGTGGTTTTTACTGTAACTTTGGATACTTCCCCCTTTTTGCTATATCCTGTGTCCATGTTTGTTTTTGTTTTTCCTTTCTTTTTATTTAACATAAATATTTTAAAATACAATATTTTTTAAGAATGTTATTATTACTTATGTAAGTATTGTAAGAATGTATTTTATGTTGTACTGATGAAGGCATTAGCCGAAACGTTTACTGTCGTATCAGTCTAAAAATAAAGCTCAAATTTATTGTTTTCATTGCACAATTTGTTTGTGTATTTTGTATTTTTTTTTGGAATGTACATAAAGTATTTTACATCTTTAATTTATAATCATCGTGCGCACCGATGCACACCTTGTATTTTAAAATATAAGATCAAACAATGACGTCATATTAAATTTTTTTTTCAGTGCTAATCAACACACGATTTTTCAACTTCTATAGACTGCATGTTGTACATCGTTCCTCAGAGTTCCACAACCTTCCCAACAGGGAGTGACTTGGGCTTTTATATTATTTATAAGTTATGTTTGTTAGTGGCTTATTATTGCACACAATAAATAATTATTATTAACATAGTTTCACTTTTTTTTAGTTAATCCTTTTAATACATTTGATTAACTCAATGTAAATCTTAATAAACAAAGAACGAGGATTTTGGAGGTTATAATATATACGGGAAAGTGACAATTTTATTAGAAGGAATATTTTATAATTGATACTACCCGCGGCGTAGCATGCGCCGCAGACTTGCTCATAGATAGTGCAAAAAAGGGGGAAAGAACGGACAAAAACTATAGCACGAAGAAATCAGAACAACGCAAGTGAACGTCGAGAGGACCGCCGACGCATTGTTGTTCTCGAGACATGCGCACTGTGGTTAGCTACCTGCCCCAACCTGGCTTGCCAACCATAAACTGTGATTGGTCGATCCTAGCGAGGGACATTCGTCATACTTATTTGCACTCGTCTTGAGCTTGTTCTGGTGAATTATATATATAAATAGATAGATAGATTGGTTTGCTACTTTGGTTACATTTATGGCTCTTTCTTTCTTATGAAGAGCTTAAAGAGGCCAGCAACGTAGCGTGGGTATGTGCCGCCCGGGGCAGAAACCAAATTTGCCGTTCAACCCCCGCCCCCCCCAAAAAAAAACATGTTAACGCTATAAAGTAAGTATAAAAAAATAATTAATTAGAAAGTAATTATAAGAACACCATATATTTTTTACTTTAAAAAGAAAGGCTTCATTTCTTTAATGAAATTAAAGTTTTATTATTTTTGTCATGGCTCAATCATTCATGTATCAACATGTATCAATGTTTTCAGACATGGCATGCTCAATAGCCAAAAATAGCAATATGTTAGACAATTTTGGTGTAGTCGTAATTTATCGTCATTAATTTTTCATTAAAAATAATTTTAGAGAACCCTTTTCAACACCTTGCATTACTTAAGACAGTTGTAAGCAATGTTCGAATTAATTAATTTAGACAGGGTAACTTCGAGCCTACATATCTTTATAAACTTAAATAAACCACCTAGTCTTCAATTCATTATTTTGTTTCTATTTATTGGGTTGAAATATTCCCTGCCTGACTATGTCATGTGGGATATTTTGAATACTCTAATTTGAAGACAAAATTTCAAAGTCCAGCAGATCAGCTTGTGTACGGAAATCATGTCTGTTTTCTAAATTCTATAGAACTGCCAGAGCCTCTCAAGAATTTATACACTAATCTCATCTTATGTAGAAACCACATTTCTTCTTAACTGTTATTCTACATAACATGGATAGATACACATTTGCTTGGATCGCCAAATATTTGCTTTCTTGTTCTTTGTTTGGAAGGTTCGATTAAAATGATGAGATCTCCACATAATATTTTATCAAATGTTAAAGCATCCCTGAAGTATTCCATTAGTTTCTCTGTGAGTAGCCATTGCTAATACTTTTTTTAGATGAGGACTATACGTTTGTAAAGAATTTAGGGCTTTAAAAAAATAATAATTTTGAAAATAAAAAGATTTCATTGTGACTAGCAAAGTTCCTGCTTCTGTTCATGTGTTGAGCATTTTGTCTGCATCTTTCAGTTCTAAAGTTTACAAAGTAACCTCAAAATGGCTCCATGGTACATTCACTATTTTGTATTCTTAAGTCTGAATGCCTTGCTTGTAGAAGCAATGAGGTATTTCCAACAGTGTATGGACTTGGAAAAGAATACGTAACAACGCTCAAGTGTTCTAAAATATTTGGAGAATTCGGTTGAGTTGGAGTATCTTGTTAACAGATTAGGTTGAACTGTTTGAACGAGTTTGACATGAGATTTTATAATTTTGCGCCTTTGTTGAACTCTTGTATACTTTCCAGCCCTTAAGAAGTATTAACACACTTTGTGCCTGTGCAGTCCATTATTTTAAGATCATCATTTATTCAAAATCATTTCAGAAATGTCGTAGGCAGATTAACTTTTGCTTAAATGAAATCTTTGAAAGATTCTACAGCGTCTACTTTTTTATTTTCAATCTTTACATGTCACACAACTGGACTTGTTTGATCGTCATGTCAATTATATGAAGAGCTATCAAATACAATGAAACAATATTTGGTATCTTGTTATTGAAGAAAGATGAATTTTCCTGAACTGTATCTCCTAAAATTGCTATGAGCTCAGTTTGAATTTTAGATAACAAGTTTTTTTACCACATTTTCACACAATGTTCTCGGAGTGCTTGAACGTACTTAGCAAGCTAATGCATTAGTTCCAGAATATTGCCTATATTTGCCTCAGTATTGCCCTCTCTGTGACCTCAAAAAATTACATTCAATTTCGCCAGGATTTCATAATGTCAAATTTTCTAATAAGAACTTCTTGCCATTTTGTTTTCTCTTTTACAACTAATTGTTGGTCTTTAATAATCTTTTCTTTTTTATCCAATTTCTGATTCCTTCCAATTGCAAAAAACTTTGGTAATGTTGAGAACTTATTGAGTACTTATCTTGGCTTTTATTTTATTTTATTAAAATTTATTTTCACGTTTTAACAATTAGCTAATTAACAACGAGGAATTTGTCGCAAATTTTATATTTATTTGTGCCAAGTTTTAATTCCACTAGATAAGCATTTATTTCATTAAAAAGACATTAACATTAAAAATAAGCAATATAAATACGCCGACAATTTTTTTCCAGTAGTTGACTTACATTAAAATCAAACTTGAATATATATACCAGCACATTATTTTCATACTGCCAGCCCCAATGTTTTCCAGCTCAGTAACATTGGTATTAGAAGACTTTAGATTTATAATGGAGTTTGAAGTTTTGGCATTTGAAGTGCTCTTGTATTTTAATATAGTTCTTCATTTCCTTTATTATTTTTTTATCTTTGCTTTTTTAAATTAAAATTTATTTTCACGTTTTAACAATTAGCTAATTAACAACGAGGAATTTGCCGCCCCCACCCATTTTACAACAGGGGCGGCTGTCAAATTCAGAATTAATGAACTTATCATCACATCAATGTCACGTTCTCATACTAATTTAGCATCTGTTTTTTTTATTACAGTAATATTTATATCAGAAGAATTTATATCCAATAAGGATTTTGAAAATTTGGCAGTTAAAATTTTATATGCTTTTGGATAGTTCCTTTATTTTTTTATTCATTTATTTTTTGGCTTTTCTTTAATTTCGATTAAAAAAAACGTCTCTTTCTTTAAAAAAACCAACAACAACAACTAATTAACGACTAGGAATTTGTCGCCCCTGGCAAAGTGCCACCATTGGGCATTTGAACCCCCTGCCACCCCCTCGCTACGCCACTGAAAGAGGCCAAAATAATTCATAACTATAATAATAATACAATAATAATTCATTATATTTATAAAATAATATAGTTTATTGTTCATTATCATAATCTTTTCATGAATAACTGATGTTGATGTTGTGGGATGATTTTGTTGGCGAAGCCTTTAATGCAATTTATTGCCAACAGTGTCAGCCATCTTTGTTGCTGTTACGACCATCTCTCGTGCAGGTTGAAGACACGGTCAGTAGCACGCACCGGGCACCACGTGGGCGATCTGTACGGTTACACACACGCCATCGTCTACTGTCCATGATTCATGACTGCCAAACGGACGCACCTGAACCGGATCTTGGGTGTATAGTTTTGATAAACTGTTAATTGATTAGACATCATCTGGAGGCGAACCTGCTGTGGGGATGAGGAAAGGTAGAGCCAGACATTTTCACATCGCCACTATCGACGCTCGGTCTATTGACCCACATGACCAGAAAAAACATCAGATTTACATCTACATAGAGGAGGTCTATGGCGGAAGTCGTGAGGGGTTAACCCAATGAGCTAACGCAGTGGATAGCACCAACACCATTGACGCCTCTGGGAAACAAGGGCAGAGAAACAGTTCTTAGAAGCAATAGAGGAAATAGTTAGGCTTGGCAGGAGTTTCTACAGACGTGAGTTGTACATTTGGGACACAAAAAACCCAGTAAAAAAACAATTTTTTGTATATAAATCCTTGACATAGGAGACAACTAAAATAATGTTCATTATAATACGCAGCGCAAGATAATCCAAAAATACAAAATTTTAGTTATGTCTCGTAAAACATGTTTAATATCATGCGCACCGATCGGGAATATATTTTGAAAAAAAGTATTGTCAATATAATATACGCACCTTATTGCGCGACAGGAAAGGTTGTTCAATATAATGCGCACCGCGACGTTCCAGCACAAAATTAACATATTATATAGATATAAATAAAGATAATCTAAAAATTCATTAATTTAATTGCGGAACATTCGATTTATCTGAAATTTTGATACATCATTTTTATCATCGACACGAGTCTGCCTGCAAAATTTCACCTCACTAGTATACGAGGAAGTTGTTTAAAATTCGACCCAAAGTATTTTTGGCACGCAAGGCCGCAAGCAAACAGACATCAAGAGTTAATATTAATGATTTAATTAAAAAGGGGACATTTATTTACTCAAGTTACTCAGCAGGACAAAGGTTATTTGTTTGTAAGAAAGGCGTTCGAGGAAAACGTTTCAGGAAACAGTGAGCTAAATGGGGGAAAGTGAGCTAAATAGGTAAAAGTGAGTTAAATGGGTAAAAGTGAGTTAAATGGGTAAAAGTGAGCTAAATGGGTAAAAGTGAGCTAAATGGGTAAAAGTGAGTTAAATGGGTAAAAGTGAGCTAAATGGGTAAAAGTGAGTTAAATGGGTAAAAGTGAGCTAAATGGGGAAAAGTGAGTTAAATGGGTAAAATTGAACTAAATGGGTAAAAGTGAGCTAAATGGGTAAAAGTGAGCTAAATGGGTAAAAGTGAGCTAAATGGGTAAAAGTGAGCTAAATGGGGAAAAGTGAGTTAAATGGGTAAAATTGAGCTAAATGGGTAAACTGAGCTAAATGGGTAAAAGTGAGCTAAATGGGGGAAAGTGAGCTAAATGGGTAAAAGTGAGCTGAATGGGTAAAAGTGAGCTACATGGGGGAAAGTTAGCTAAATGGGTAAAAATGAGCTAAATGGGTAAAATTGAGCTTAATGGGTAAAAGTGAGTTAAATGGGGGAAAGTGAGCTTAATGGGTAAAATTGAGTTAAATTGGTAAAAATGAGCTAAATGGGTAAAAGTAAGCTAAATGGAGGAAAGTGAGCTAAATGGGTAAAATTGAGTTAAATTGGTAAAATTGAGCTAAATGGGTAAAAGTGAGCTAAATGGGTAAAAGTGAGCTAAATGGAGGAAAGTGAGCTAAATGGGTAAAATTGAGTTAAATTGGTAAAATTGAGCTAAATGGGTAAAAGTGAGCTAAATGGGTAAAACTGAGTTAAATGGGGGAAAGTGAGCTAAATGGGTAAAATTGAGTTAAATTGGTAAAATTGAGCTAAATGGGTAAAAGTAAGCTAAATGGGTAAAAGTGAGCTAAATGGAGGAAAGTGAGCTAAATGGGTAAAATTGAGTTAAATTGGTAAAATTGAGCTAAATGGGTAAAAGTGAGCTAAATGGGTAAAATTGAGTTAAATGGGGGAAAGTGAGCTTAATGGGTAAAATTGAGTTAAATTGGTAAAATTGAGCTAAATGGATAAAATTGAGTTAAATGGGGGAAAGTGAGCTTAATGGGTAAAATTGAGTTAAATTGGTAAAATTGAGCTAAATGGGTAAAAGTTAGTTTAATGGGTAAAAGTGAGCTAAATGGGTAAAAGTGAGCTAAATGGCTAAAAGTGAGCTAAATGGATAAAATTGAGTTAAATGGAGGAAAGTGAGCTTAATGGGAAAAAGTAAGCTAATTGGGTAAAAGTGAGTTAAATGGTGAAAAGTGAGCTAAATGGGTAAAATTGAGCTAAATGGGTAAAAGTGAGCTATATGGCTAAAATTGAGTTCAATGGGTAAAAGTGAGCTAAATGGGTAAAAGTGAGTTAAATGGGTAAAATTGAGTTAAATGGGTAAAAGTGAGCTAAATGGATAAAATTGAGTTAAATGGGTAAAAGTGAGCTAAATGGGTAAAAGTGAGTTAAATGGGTAAAAGTGAGTTTAATGGGTAAAAGTAAGCTAATTGGGTAAAAGTGAGTTAAATGGGTAAAAGTGAGCTAAATGGGTAAAATTGAGCTAAATGGGTAAAAGTGAGCTATATGGCTAAAATTGAGTTCAATGGGTAAAAGTGAGCTAAATGGGTAAAAGTGAGCTAAATGGGTAAAAATGAGTTAAATGGGTAAAAGTGAGCTAAATGGATAAAATTGAGTTAAATGGGGGAAAGTGAGCTTAATGGGTAAAAGTGAGCTAAATGGGTAAAAGTGAGCTAAATGGGTAAAAGTGAGCTAAATGGGTAAAAGTGAGCTAATGGGTAAAAGTGAGCTAAATGGGTAAAAGTGAGCTAAATGGGTAAAAGTGAGCTAAATGGGTAAAATTGAGTTAAATGGGTAAAAGTGAGCTAAATGGGTAAAAGTGAGCTAAATGGGTAAAAGTGAGTTAAATGGGTAAAAGTGAGTTAAATGGGTAAAAGTGAGCTAAATGGGTAAAAGTGAGTTAAATGGGTAAAAGTGAGTTAAATGGGTAAAAGTGAGCTCTATCAGGAAATATGAACTAAATTTCTAAAAAGTGAGCTAAATGGGTAAAAGTGAGTTAAATGGGTAAAAGTGAGCTCTATCAGGAAATATGAACTAAATTTCTAAAAAGTGAGCTAAATGGGTAAAAGTGAGTTAAATGGGTAAAAGTGAGCTAAATGGGTAAAAGTGAGCTAAATGGGTAAAAGTGAGTTAAATGGGTAAAAGTGAGCTAAATGGGTAAAAGTGGCTAAATGGGTAAAAGTGAGTTAAATGGGTAAAAGTGAGCTAAATGGGTAAAAGTGAGCTAAATGGGTAAAAGTGAGTTAAATGGGTAAAAGTGAGCTAAATGGGTAAAAGTTAGCTAATGGGTAAAAGTGAGCTAAATGGGTAAAAGTGAGTTAAATGGGTAAAAGTGAACTAAATGGGTAAAAGTGAGTTAAATGGGTAAAAGTGAGTTAAATGGGTAAAAGTGAGCTAAATGGGTAAAAGTGAGCTAATTGGGTAAAAGTGAGTTAAATGGGTAAAAGTGAGCTAAATGGGTAAAAGTGAGCTAAATGGGTAAAAGTGAGTTAAATGGGAAAATGTGAGCTCTATCAGGAATTATGAACTAAATTTCTAAAAAGTGAGCTAAATGGGTAAAAGTGAGTTAAATGGGTAAAAGTGAGCTCTATCAGGAAATATGAATTAAATTTCTAAAAAGTGAGCTAAATGGGTAAAAGTGAGTTAAATGGGTAAAAGTGAGCTAAATGGGTAAAAGTGAGCTAAATGTGTAAAAGTGAGTTAAATGGGTAAAAGTGAGCTAAATTGGTAAAAGAGAGTTAAATGGGTAAAAGTGAGCTCTATCAGGAAATATGAACTAAATTTCTAAAAAGTGAGCTAAATGGGTAAAAGTGAGTTAAATGGGTAAAAGTGAGCTCTATCAGGAAATATGAACTAAATTTCTAAAAAGTGAGCTAAATGGGTAAAAGTGAGCTTAATGGGTAAAAGTGAGCTCTATCAGGAAATATGAACTAAATTTCTAAAAAGTGAGCTAAATGGGTAAAAGTGAGTTAAATGGGTAAAAGTGAGCTCTATCAGGAAATATGAACTAAATTTCTAAAAAGTGAGCTAAATGGGTAAAAGTGAGCTAAATGGGTAAAAGTGAGCTCTATCAGGAAATATGAACTAAATTTAAAAAAGTGAGCTAAATGGGTAAAAGTGAGTTAAATGGGTAAAAGTGAGCTCTATCAGGAAATATGAACTAAATTTCTAAAAAGTGAGCTAAATGGGTAAAAGTGAGCTCTATCAGGAAATATGAACTAAATTTCTAAAAAGTGAGCTAAATGGGTAAAAGTGAGCTCTATCAGGAAATATGAACTAAATTTCTAAAAAGTGAGCTAAATGGGTAAAAGTGAGCTCTATCAGGAAATATGAACTAAATTTCTAAAAAGTGAGCTAAATGGGTAAAAGTGAGCTCTATCAGGAAATATGAACTAAATTTCTAAAAAGTGAGCTAAATGGGTAAAAGTGAGCTCTATCAGGAAATATGAACTAAATTTCTAAAAAGTGAGCTAAATGGGTAAAAGTGAGCTCTATCAGGAAATATGAACTAAATTTCTAAAAAGTGAGCTAAATGGGTAAAAGTGAGCTCTATCAGGAAATATGAACTAAATTTCTAAAAAGTGAGCTAAATGGGTAAAAGTGAGTTAAAGGAAAAGTGAGCTCTATCAGGAAATATGAACTAAATTTCTAAAAAGTGAGCTAAATTTTAAAAGTGAGCTAAATGGGTAAAAGTGAGCTCTATCAGGAAATATGAACTAAATTTCTAAAAAGTGAGCTAAATGGGTAAAAGTGAGTAAAGTGAGCTCTATCAGGAAATATGAACTAAATTTCTAAAAAGTGAGCTAAATGGGTAAAAGTGAGCTCTATCAGGAAATATGAACTAAATTTCTAAAAAGTGAGCTAAATGGGTAAAAGTGAGCTCTATCAGGAAATATGAACTAAATTTCTAAAAAGTGAGCTAAATGGGTAAAAGTGAGCTCTATCAGGAAATATGAACTAAATTTCTAAAAAGTGAGCTAAATGGGTAAAAGTGAGCTCTATCAGGAAATATGAACTAAATTTCTAAAAAGTGAGCTAAATGGGTAAAAGTGAGCTCTATCAGGAAATATGAACTAAATTTCTAAAAAGTGAGCTAAATGGGTAAAAGTGAGCTCTATCAGGAAATATGAACTAAATTTCTAAAAAGTGAGCTAAATGGGTAAAAGTGAGCTCTATCAGGAAATATGAACTAAATTTCTAAAAAGTGAGCTAAATGGGTAAAAGTGAGCTCTATCAGGAAATATGAACTAAATTTCTAAAAAGTGAGCTAAATGGGTAAAAGTGAGCTCTATCAGGAAATATGAACTAAATTTCTAAAAAGTGAGCTAAATGGGTAAAAGTGAGCTCTATCAGGAAATATGAACTAAATTTCTAAAAAGTGAGCTAAATGGGTAAAAGTGAGCTCTATCAGGAAATATGAACTAAATTTCTAAAAAGTGAGCTAAATGGGTAAAAGTGAGCTCTATCAGGAAATATGAACTAAATTTCTAAAAAGTGAGCTAAATGGGTAAAAGTGAGCTCTATCAGGAAATATGAACTAAATTTCTAAAAAGTGAGCTAAATGGGTAAAAGTGAGCTCTATCAGGAAATATGAACTAAATTTCTAAAAAGTGAGCTAAATGGGTAAAAGTGAGCTCTATCAGGAAATATGAACTAAATTTCTAAAAAGTGAGCTAAATGGGTAAAAGTGAGCTCTATCAGGAAATATGAACTAAATTTCTAAAAAGTGAGCTAAATGGGTAAAAGTGAGCTCTATCAGGAAATATGAACTAAATTTCTAAAAAGTGAGCTAAATGGGTAAAAGTGAGCTCTATCAGGAAATATGAACTAAATTTCTAAAAAGTGAGCTAAATGGGTAAAAGTGAGCTCTATCAGGAAATATGAACTAAATTTCTAAAAAGTGAGCTAAATGGGTAAAAGTGAGCTCTATCAGGAAATATGAACTAAATTTCTAAAAAGTGAGCTAAATGGGTAAAAGTGAGCTCTATCAGGAAATATGAACTAAATTTCTAAAAAGTGAGCTAAATGGGTAAAAGTGAGCTCTATCAGGAAATATGAACTAAATTTCTAAAAAGTGAGCTAAATGGGTAAAAGTGAGCTCTATCAGGAAATATGAACTAAATTTCTAAAAAGTGAGCTAAATGGGTAAAAGTGAGCTCTATCAGGAAATATGAACTAAATTTCTAAAAAGTGAGCTAAATGGGTAAAAGTGAGCTCTATCAGGAAATATGAACTAAATTTCTAAAAAGTGAGCTAAATGGGTAAAAGTGAGCTCTATCAGGAAATATGAACTAAATTTCTAAAAAGTGAGCTAAATGGGTAAAAGTGAGCTCTATCAGGAAATATGAACTAAATTTCTAAAAAGTGAGCTAAATGGGTAAAAGTGAGCTCTATCAGGAAATATGAACTAAATTTCTAAAAAGTGAGCTAAATGGGTAAAAGTGAGCTCTATCAGGAAATATGAACTAAATTTCTAAAAAGTGAGCTAAATGGGTAAAAGTGAGCTCTATCAGGAAATATGAACTAAATTTCTAAAAAGTGAGCTAAATGGGTAAAAGTGAGCTCTATCAGGAAATATGAACTAAATTTCTAAAAAGTGAGCTAAATGGGTAAAAGTGAGCTCTATCAGGAAATATGAACTAAATTTCTAAAAAGTGAGCTAAATGGGTAAAAGTGAGCTCTATCAGGAAATATGAACTAAATTTCTAAAAAGTGAGCTAAATGGGTAAAAGTGAGCTCTATCAGGAAATATGAACTAAATTTCTAAAAAGTGAGCTAAATGGGTAAAAGTGAGCTCTATCAGGAAATATGAACTAAATTTCTAAAAAGTGAGCTAAATGGGTAAAAGTGAGCTCTATCAGGAAATATGAACTAAATTTCTAAAAAGTGAGCTAAATGGGTAAAAGTGAGCTCTATCAGGAAATATGAACTAAATTTCTAAAAAGTGAGCTAAATGGGTAAAAGTGAGCTCTATCAGGAAATATGAACTAAATTTCTAAAAAGTGAGCTAAATGGGTAAAAGTGAGCTCTATCAGGAAATATGAACTAAATTTCTAAAAAGTGAGCTAAATGGGTAAAAGTGAGCTCTATCAGGAAATATGAACTAAATTTCTAAAAAGTGAGCTAAATGGGTAAAAGTGAGCTCTATCAGGAAATATGAACTAAATTTCTAAAAAGTGAGCTAAATGGGTAAAAGTGAGCTCTATCAGGAAATATGAACTAAATTTCTAAAAAGTGAGCTAAATGGGTAAAAGTGAGCTCTATCAGGAAATATGAACTAAATTTCTAAAAAGTGAGCTAAATGGGTAAAAGTGAGCTCTATCAGGAAATATGAACTAAATTTCTAAAAAGTGAGCTAAATGGGTAAAAGTGAGCTCTATCAGGAAATATGAACTAAATTTCTAAAAAGTGAGCTAAATGGGTAAAAGTGAGCTCTATCAGGAAATATGAACTAAATTTCTAAAAAGTGAGCTAAATGGGTAAAAGTGAGCTCTATCAGGAAATATGAACTAAATTTCTAAAAAGTGAGCTAAATGGGTAAAAGTGAGCTCTATCAGGAAATATGAACTAAATTTCTAAAAAGTGAGCTAAATGGGTAAAAGTGAGCTCTATCAGGAAATATGAACTAAATTTCTAAAAAGTGAGCTAAATGGGTAAAAGTGAGCTCTATCAGGAAATATGAACTAAATTTCTAAAAAGTGAGCTAAATGGGTAAAAGTGAGCTCTATCAGGAAATATGAACTAAATTTCTAAAAAGTGAGCTAAATGGGTAAAAGTGAGCTCTATCAGGAAATATGAACTAAATTTCTAAAAAGTGAGCTAAATGGGTAAAAGTGAGCTCTATCAGGAAATATGAACTAAATTTCTAAAAAGTGAGCTAAATGGGTAAAAGTGAGCTCTATCAGGAAATATGAACTAAATTTCTAAAAAGTGAGCTAAATGGGTAAAAGTGAGCTCTATCAGGAAATATGAACTAAATTTCTAAAAAGTGAGCTAAATGGGTAAAAGTGAGCTCTATCAGGAAATATGAACTAAATTTCTAAAAAGTGAGCTAAATGGGTAAAAGTGAGCTCTATCAGGAAATATGAACTAAATTTCTAAAAAGTGAGCTAAATGGGTAAAAGTGAGCTCTATCAGGAAATATGAACTAAATTTCTAAAAAGTGAGCTAAATGGGTAAAAGTGAGCTCTATCAGGAAATATGAACTAAATTTCTAAAAAGTGAGCTAAATGGGTAAAAGTGAGCTCTATCAGGAAATATGAACTAAATTTCTAAAAAGTGAGCTAAATGGGTAAAAGTGAGCTCTATCAGGAAATATGAACTAAATTTCTAAAAAGTGAGCTAAATGGGTAAAAGTGAGCTCTATCAGGAAATATGAACTAAATTTCTAAAAAGTGAGCTAAATGGGTAAAAGTGAGCTCTATCAGGAAATATGAACTAAATTTCTAAAAAGTGAGCTAAATGGGTAAAAGTGAGCTCTATCAGGAAATATGAACTAAATTTCTAAAAAGTGAGCTAAATGGGTAAAAGTGAGCTCTATCAGGAAATATGAACTAAATTTCTAAAAAGTGAGCTAAATGGGTAAAAGTGAGCTCTATCAGGAAATATGAACTAAATTTCTAAAAAGTGAGCTAAATGGGTAAAAGTGAGCTCTATCAGGAAATATGAACTAAATTTCTAAAAAGTGAGCTAAATGGGTAAAAGTGAGCTCTATCAGGAAATATGAACTAAATTTCTAAAAAGTGAGCTAAATGGGTAAAAGTGAGCTCTATCAGGAAATATGAACTAAATTTCTAAAAAGTGAGCTAAATGGGTAAAAGTGAGCTCTATCAGGAAATATGAACTAAATTTCTAAAAAGTGAGCTAAATGGGTAAAAGTGAGCTCTATCAGGAAATATGAACTAAATTTCTAAAAAGTGAGCTAAATGGGTAAAAGTGAGCTCTATCAGGAAATATGAACTAAATTTCTAAAAAGTGAGCTAAATGGGTAAAAGTGAGCTCTATCAGGAAATATGAACTAAATTTCTAAAAAGTGAGCTAAATGGGTAAAAGTGAGCTCTATCAGGAAATATGAACTAAATTTCTAAAAAGTGAGCTAAATGGGTAAAAGTGAGCTCTATCAGGAAATATGAACTAAATTTCTAAAAAGTGAGCTAAATGGGTAAAAGTGAGCTCTATCAGGAAATATGAACTAAATTTCTAAAAAGTGAGCTAAATGGGTAAAAGTGAGCTCTATCAGGAAATATGAACTAAATTTCTAAAAAGTGAGCTAAATGGGTAAAAGTGAGCTCTATCAGGAAATATGAACTAAATTTCTAAAAAGTGAGCTAAATGGGTAAAAGTGAGCTCTATCAGGAAATATGAACTAAATTTCTAAAAAGTGAGCTAAATGGGTAAAAGTGAGCTCTATCAGGAAATATGAACTAAATTTCTAAAAAGTGAGCTAAATGGGTAAAAGTGAGCTCTATCAGGAAATATGAACTAAATTTCTAAAAAGTGAGCTAAATGGGTAAAAGTGAGCTCTATCAGGAAATATGAACTAAATTTCTAAAAAGTGAGCTAAATGGGTAAAAGTGAGCTCTATCAGGAAATATGAACTAAATTTCTAAAAAGTGAGCTAAATGGGTAAAAGTGAGCTCTATCAGGAAATATGAACTAAATTTCTAAAAAGTGAGCTAAATGGGTAAAAGTGAGCTCTATCAGGAAATATGAACTAAATTTCTAAAAAGTGAGCTAAATGGGTAAAAGTGAGCTCTATCAGGAAATATGAACTAAATTTCTAAAAAGTGAGCTAAATGGGTAAAAGTGAGCTCTATCAGGAAATATGAACTAAATTTCTAAAAAGTGAGCTAAATGGGTAAAAGTGAGCTCTATCAGGAAATATGAACTAAATTTCTAAAAAGTGAGCTAAATGGGTAAAAGTGAGCTCTATCAGGAAATATGAACTAAATTTCTAAAAAGTGAGCTAAATGGGTAAAAGTGAGCTCTATCAGGAAATATGAACTAAATTTCTAAAAAGTGAGCTAAATGGGTAAAAGTGAGCTCTATCAGGAAATATGAACTAAATTTCTAAAAAGTGAGCTAAATGGGTAAAAGTGAGCTCTATCAGGAAATATGAACTAAATTTCTAAAAAGTGAGCTAAATGGGTAAAAGTGAGCTCTATCAGGAAATATGAACTAAATTTCTAAAAAGTGAGCTAAATGGGTAAAAGTGAGCTCTATCAGGAAATATGAACTAAATTTCTAAAAAGTGAGCTAAATGGGTAAAAGTGAGCTCTATCAGGAAATATGAACTAAATTTCTAAAAAGTGAGCTAAATGGGTAAAAGTGAGCTTAATCAGGAAATATGAACTAAATTTCTAAAAAGTGAGCTAAATGGGTAAAAGTGAGCTCTATCAGGAAATATGAACTAAATTTCTAAAAAGTGAGCTAAATGGGTAAAAGTGAGCTCTATCAGGAAATATGAACTAAATTTCTAAAAAGTGAGCTAAATGGGTAAAAGTGAGCTCTATCAGGAAATATGAACTAAATTTCTAAAAAGTGAGCTAAATGGGTAAAAGTGAGCTCTATCAGGAAATATGAACTAAATTTCTAAAAAGTGAGCTATAAATGGGTAAAAGTGAGCTCTATCAGGAAATATGAACTAAATTTCTAAAAAGTGAGCTAAATGGGTAAAAGTGAGCTCTATCAGGAAATATGAACTAAATTTCTAAAAAGTGAGCTAAATGGGTAAAAGTGAGCTCTATCAGGAAATATGAACTAAATTTCTAAAAAGTGAGCTAAATGGGTAAAAGTGAGCTCTATCAGGAAATATGAACTAAATTTCTAAAAAGTGAGCTAAATGGGTAAAAGTGAGCTCTATCAGGAAATATGAACTAAATTTCTAAAAAGTGAGCT